>JAOANR010000009.1:24232896-24503622 GCA_030278955.1 Hygrophila difformis | reverse complement strand
AATAAATACACACTTAATACTTATTTATAATCATAAATACTAATTATAAGTCTCTTTATTTTATTTTTAATATATACATTAAAAAAATATCCAAATTTTATTTTTTTTTACAAATAAAAAAATAATACTATTATTTTAAATAAAAATCCCGTGGGCCGACCCGCATAACCCGCGGCCCGCATGTGGGGCGGGTCGGGCCTAGACATTTTGAGCCCGCCCCATTTAGGCCCGCCCCGTTCAAGCCCGCAAAAATGCGGGGCCCGCGCGGGCCGGCCCGTGTCGCCCCGCGGGCCCGTTTCGACACCTCTACGTGCAATTCTTGGACGAGGGCACCGAAAGAGGGCGATGATAACTTGGAGAGAGTTGTTGCAGACGTTTCTAGGAACAGGAGGGAGGGATGATGGGCTTCAAAATTTTCTAATGGACATTTAATTGTGTATTTTGGGCCTTACTCTAAAACCCAAACACAATATTTTCAATTAATTTTTCTGCACAATTATTAATCTGGGCCCATTAATTAATAGAGTATGTGAATGAATATGAGCTTATTGCCGGATCTTATTTTACGGCGCTTCTTTTCTTCGAAGCCGAAGCGATAATTAGTACTAGTATTGTTCAACTTCGTTTTATGACATTTCTATTATTTTATTCAGTTGGGATTTTTAAACCAACTCCTTTAATTTAATTTTGAAATATCTTTTCAGAAAACAAAATTAAATTTTTTTCAAGAAATTAATCAGAGAATAAAACTTGACTAATTTTTTTTCTTTCTGATAATTACTACTTATTTGTAATTTTTGGGCGAGTAGTTGGTAGTAACTAGTAAGTTTAATAATTCATTTGATACACGACACACTCAAAACCAACCAGTGTCCGGATGTGTAGTACTAGTATTTTGATAGTATGAAGGAATACTACACAGTATAACATGTTTTCCATGTATTCATGTGTCACATGACTCATGACGACCCTGTCAAACATTTAATTAATTCACCTGCTGCTTTCAATACATAAATGAATTCCCTCAATAAGAACAAATCATGATACATGCTGCTGCATTCAAACTTGCGAAACGTTTATTTCCTGCCTAGCTTCAGTAAAATTACAGGATACGGGAAATGGAAAGTGGCCGGCCAGACTGACTAGAGAAATCATCCAATAAGTAGTACAGTACTGTTGGCCAGCGGGGAGCATTTTTCATCCGAGAACCCAACAACATTATCATGACAAATTTTGTACACGTGACCTCCTGATGCTTGCTTGAAGAAAAACTCATCATGCTATATCCATTATTAGATATCATATCCATGAACGCTCCTCCAAACATGGCAATTAGTGAAACTGGGAGTTGCCAGTATAGAACATGCATGAAACTCAGATCTACTCAGGAAGCCAACCTCCTGATGAGCCTTGATGTGGATAGGGTGGTCCGCGTGGCGGCGCTGAAGCAAAACCAAAGGAGCCAACAACCTGATGATGATGATGATGATGATGCACAACAGGGCGTGGGCCAGGAGGAGTACGATACGTCCCACTTGCATCTTGTAAGGGTGGTCTAGAAACCATTCCACCACCCATGGGAGAATGATTCATCTCCTCCAAGCCCAGGCGAGAAGCGTATCGCTGCATTGTTGATGCATTACTCATTCCACGACCATAGACGGAGTCTCGAGTCTGATTTATTATGTTTCCACTCGGTGGAAACCCATGTGCAGCAGGGTGGGATTGAGGATGGATGCCGCTGCCTCGTTGGAGCATATAATTATCTGTTCCATATCCCGCGCCTACCTGTCCCATGTATCCTCCTCCGTGATGAGGAAAGCTGTGAACCCTACCTTCAGGAGGAGGGCGTGATGCTGCCCTCAAACTATAATCAGGTCTGGGGTTCAGGCCATATGCATGTCTGCCTGGTTGCAGATGCAAAAGATTCCTCACCTTTCAAGCTATACATCCTCCCCCCTTCCTGATTACCACCACTATAGCCTCCTCCTCCTCCATTTTGAGGGTGATGCTGCTGATAGGGGGAGAAATTCATTTGCTCAACTGGCTGGTAGCCATAGTCCTCCCTTTCCCTTTGTGAATGTAACTGTGATGGCGTGTCATTAAGTCTGGGTGAATATCTTTCGACTGAACCACGACGACCAAATACGTTTGGTGGTGGAAGGTGGGCAGCAGAATGTTTGGCCTGGGGATTATTGCCCTCGGGGAAATCATTTTTTGAGTGTCTTCTCCTTTTTCTTTTGCCACCAGACCTCGACGAATCTCCTCCGGTGCGCTTTTTTTCTTGGTTGCTAGTACTCTTAGCCCCTTTGCCACCAGTGCTGTCATGTGGTGGTGAGCCTTCAACCTTGCCTTTAGTATCATGGAGGATTGCTGGTTTAACTGGGAGCAAATTAGACTTCCCTTTTTGTTCAACGGCTTCAGCTTTAACTGAGCATAAATCCTCCTTACCTCTTTCTTCATGATCTTCATCTTGAACAGGGCTTAGATCCACCTCGCCTTTCTTCTGTTCATGGGTATCGACCTCACCCCGGGCACAGATCTTCACCTTTGGGCACTACGGAATCCTTGAGGGTTTCAATTTCTGGAGCAGACTCTGGGGCTTGCATCTCAATATGATTTTCCTTCTTCAGAGCATGCATTTCAGCAATAGCCTTGTGTTTGGGAGTCCAATCTGGACGACTCCACAGATAAAGTACAGGCGGCTTAACATTCCAATCCTCAATTTGTTTGTCATTTACATCAACAGATCCAGGAAGATAGAATGACTGAAACAGAGAGCATAATCAAGAGCATTTACAAAACTCAAACGGCAAGAACCACCACCACCAGAGATTTGAAACAGAATAGGAACTTACCTTGCCACCAAACATCTGGTCATCCTCCAAAATCAGATCGTATGGAAATTCCTTCTCATCACATCTGAAAAATACAAACCAAATGCTATATTAAGATTTAAATCCTCTCCAATTAGTTAACTTGGCTGGCTCTGATTATTCAATTTTCTGTAAAAAATACTTTATTCTCATGAAATTATGGCTACCTCTGTGTCTCCTGTGGAACAATAAGGACTAAAAGTTTTGGCTTAAACTCGAGTGCTTTATTTATAAATTTATTGGCAAGGGCAGCATTCACTCCAAATGGAGGGTTCAACCCCATAATCTGCCCAAAGTAAGTGAATCAATTGTAAGTAACATGTTGGAAGGTATAAAATTAGTAGGGAGGATAGAAACATCATGCTGACCAACTGCGACCCATTTGGCAACTCATCCTGCCTGACTCCCATCCAGTCTCTTCGCTCAAAACAAAAATCATTCTGCATAGTATTACCAACAGACATGAAAATTCAAACACACAAATGCATGCAGAGCATCTTAAAATTTTCAGTGGTTACAGAAAGTTATCTCTAATCAGGAATCGCTCACAACTCAAATAAGCATCGACAGACCTATGCTCAAGAAGCAATGCTACCATGTTCCTGGTGGATATGCGAAACAGAAAACAGAAAACCTACAAAAAAATATAGACCAACTCTAGAGAAGAAAACATATGGTTGAACCAGAACATGAGGTTACAAGAGTTCCTGTTCAACACGGTGTTCATCCAAAACTAGTGTTGATAATCAAGCCGATTCAGACTCAACAAGTCAAATGAGATCTTACTCAAGTTCAAGTTTCAGCTAATTTGGATTTTTTAACTTGAGCACAACATCAACTTGTTAATCACACGTGTAAATCCCAAGCCTTATTGTGCTCATACAAGTATAATTTCTGTAATTATTTGTAATTTCATGATCCTACTCAACCAGTACTCAATTAGACAAAATGGGCCAAGCTAAAAACTCATTTTCTTGTCAAAGCAAGAGAACCTGTAGTAAGCATTGCATGAAAGGTTATATTTTGCAAAAGTATATATAAAGCACCCAAAAACATCTAGAACATTACCAAGACATAAGAGTCTTTCATTTTTGATAAAATAGTCCCCATTAAAATGTAGATGTCGAGAATGAAATCAGGTCTCACCTTCGCTTGTAGAATATCATAATTTTTGAATGAACATTTCTTTCCAGTCTCATCTAATTTTTCTTTCACAAGGCAGCTGAATTCATTTGCACCACAACAAAAATCAACCAGCTGCAAAAGAAACAACAAAAAAGTTCATACTCAGAGAAGTGATTCATTTTTTCAGAAAATGGAAAAATAATACTCCTATAAGTTACACTTCAAGTCGACATGGCATTTAAAATTTGTATTTTCTGTTATCTACAGTTCTTCAATGTGCAAGCATGGTCCCATGACATCCACATGAAGAGCTAGATAATTACAACCAAAAGACTTCGACATTACAAACATAATTATCAAAAATAATGTTTACCGTTTATTTATGTCCCATTTTATTTGTCTATTTCATAGATGTAAATATCTCAATTTTAATATGGTAGGTTCTATAAGCTGGTGCTGGTATTCGAATGGATACATGCAGCACATAACAAACCAAGCACTGGAAGCCCCATGGAGACCTTTTACAGACTTCCATTTTATAATTAATTTGAACAAGGTTCACCAACAAACTCATTCTGCTAGGGAAATGCTTCAAGGAAAAACAGAGCAATTCACAAAACGGATACACAAAGAACAAGTAACTTAATCAGATCACAAAGGTAGATGATGATAGATATGCATACGGCATACCTGGTGATAGTCATTCACTTCAACAATCATCTGGCACAAAATAAGTATCATACAATGCCTTTAGGGCATGTTTACTTGGATGGATTTGTCTAAGATAGATTATTTTATCAAGGCTAATCACATATTCACAGAGTGATTAGGGCCTGTAATTAACTAATTACATAAGGCCCCAGTACAAATAATCGAATTTATAGGATAACTAATAAAGGTTGTTACGGTGTCGCCATGGCGGTGTGGAGGTCGCAGAAGACCACCACGGGAGCTCACCTCGCCAGACCACAAATTTTGAAAACTTAGACAAAACTTCCCCAGACATTCAGTCTTTTCCTGGCCGTTCACCGTCTGCTGCCACCTCTCTGGTCACCGTCTCTTGCCCGAGACACCTCTCCCAGCCTTCTGCCACACTCGCCGTCAGTCTACCATTTTTATGTTATTCGCCCGTCGGCCTTTTAATTTATTTTCTATTCTTTAAGTTAACGCACCACCTTTGACCTTTCCTTTTCCTCTTCTCCTACAGCCCATTAGTATAGTACTCCATTTTTCATTATATAAAGTATTATATTATTATGTCAGTGCTCCTAACCTTTCCCCTTCTTCCCGTACATAGTACATTTACTTTTCATTATAAACCTAGGTCATAGCATTTGGGCAAAGTAACTATGTTCTCTCTTTATATAATATTGTTATTTTAATTTATAATTTTACATAATACTATTATATATATATATTACACTATATGTCATAGTCGCCAAGGCGGTATGGCTGTCCACCGGCGCTGTAACAACCTTGTAACTAATCTTAATGAACTATGTATGTTATTTTATCCATATATTAATCCCATTGAGATTGATTAATTCATCAATCCCATCATGCAAAGTAAACATGACCTTAGTGTCTTCTCTCAATGGTTGCATAAATCAATTCACTAACTGCATCATGCAAAGTAAAACACAGTTGCCATAGGAAATTCTCTTACTATCTTCAAGAACTAGTAAGTTAATATGAATATGCATTAAAAGGAAATTGATTCACAGCAGCATAACCTTCAAAAACATTGTTTGATATTGATGCAGAAAATCAGTAACAAAATGAATTGCCCCTCTTTGCACAAATAAATTCTAATAGGCCATGTAGGATAACCACAAAGATTGAACAATATTCAATGCATTCTAGGAATGGCACATGGAAATTTTGAATCCAAACATCCAGAAATCATCGTGCGTCACATGCAAAATCCTTAACAGTTATCCAATAACCAGCTTGAGGCAGTCAAGATATATAAATCACATCACTCGACACTCAATGGTGGTATATACATATACATATATATATAAAGAAAAGAACCCAACAAACTCGGTATGGAAAACATCAAGAACATATACTGTCCCATCAACATAAACTAAAATAAAGGAGAATTACCATGTCATTATCTTCAAAATACCAGTGGAGTATATCAACTATCTGCAGGCAATGGCATCACCAACATACAAAGATGAGTTCAGTACTCCATTTCCAACATTAAAAAAAAAAATACACAGGTAAATCATTCCAGACATAAGGAAAAAGCATTTCATATGAACAGCAATTTGCATTGTAATTCTACTTTATTACAGAAAGAAAATTATTGTTTTTCATATATATATTTTCCACAGGATAAGCTAAACAAATAATCTCAAATAGAACACCAATGTCATGTACATGAAAACAGAACACATGCCTAAGGAACATATTTCTATAGCTCCAGAGTTTTTGCACCCACACTTGATCTGGATCTCATAAGCACAATATACAATTTTAAATCCCAAAATTCTGGAAAGTTACTGGTCGAGGGGGGAAAAAAAGCTCCAGTAAAAGCAACTATTTTCTGTGTTAGCAAATGGAGATAGCAATCAACTCACCTCTTTCAGTTTATTCGTTTTCGTGAAATGGCGACCAAAAGATGTATACCGCATACCATACAGAAATGGAGAAAGATATACTTTAAACCTTTCCTGCACAAGGAAATAGCTCATTGATAGAACAATGGGCTTCAGACCCAAAATAGTTGACACCATAGACAAATATCTGGTGAGGCTTTGCTGCATACCCAACGTCATATAGCCCATAAAGTTGCAAGTCTCAGGGAAAGTATACTTGAACGAGTTCAAAATGGAATCGGATGGCAATTTTCTAATTTCATTCCATTCTTGAAATCCGTACGTTTTTGTGCTAAGAAATCACCATTAGAGTCATTTTACCAACTACTCTGCATGGCACAAATTTAATGCTTCCTCAGTTATTTTTAAATCTTTACCCTTGTCATAGTTGATACTATTCATTAAATAACTTTGATTCAAATTTTTAGCACAATTGTGTAAGATAAAATATAGTCAATTGAGATATTCTTGGATTCGTCTTAGTTTTATAATATAAAATTTTTTCAATTTTTACTTGTATATATTTTGAGTTATTAATGATTAAAATACATGTACTGGATTGCGTGCAGTAGAGAAGTGGAGAAGTTAAAGAAAAAACGGAGGGAGTATATAGTAGTAGATGCATCTACCATGCTACATTGTGTTCATAACTCTGCAGAGGCTTCGGATCATACAAATATACAATACTATTCATTTCTACAATTATGTTGCTCAGACATTCATCTCAATTCTCAGGTCTCATTGTCTCAACATTCTTAGTCAGCTACCAATTATTATATTTCAACATCTAGAGCATTGTTAATCCCATATTATCCATAATTTTTTCTGTTCCATTTATTTCAAATTTTACTCAACACACTAATTACAACAAACATTTACTAGCTCATTTATTCGTACCTTCATATGCAATAATATATGGTGCAAGTAGAAGAAAAATATTAGGATGGGATGGGAGCCCTTCTGGCATTTGGGGGGATTACATTGCCACCCCTAGATGTGATGAGTAAAGATAAAGCAATTATAACTATCCAACCACCACCTTCAACATAATATGGCTACAATGAAAAAAAATATGGCTAAAAGATCTAACCATTTCAACTAAGAAAGGACAGTGGGACTTTAAGTAAAATAGGGGAATTTACTTCATTGAAAATATAAAGGAAACTATTCAACTATCATGGGCACTGAATGCAATCAAAACCAAAAAGATTTGAAATTCCAAATGAGGAGACTTACACTCCATTTGAACACTTGGCTGAGAAGACCATCTCCACAAACTGCTCTGGCATCCCGAAGACTACCTCCATCATCCAATTTTTTCAATGCAGCTCGAACTGCCTGCAATTACACAAGTATGAATCGGTAAAGTTAAAAATAACAATGACCCGGAAAAACACCAGACCACATACCTGAACAGCACCCTCCACTTTCCCTGATGTAATATTCTCCAAATAAAATTTTGAATGTTGAGAATGTGTTGATGGGGATTTGTGCTTTTTTCTGACTTGGTCAAGAGTAACTGAGGATGAAGCATCTTTCATCAAAGCCAATATCCTAAATTTTTGTTTAGAAAAGAACAAGAAAGAACGGAAAAAAAAAAGATAGAAAACATTGTTAGATATAAAAAGTATTTTTTAAAAAGAAAATCCCTAAAGAAAATCATAGGTTTGACCTCTTCTGCGAAGCGGCATCCAGGGTCACAGAAGTATTTATTCTACTTCCTGTAGGTTTGACCCTTTGGATTCCCTCCTGACCACCATGAACAGTTTCCTCTTTGCTCGAGTTTTCAGGTTCAGACTCCCTCCCATAAAAAGCAGCATATAACCTATCGCCTAATGATACATGCCCTCTATCATTTGCAGAATCTTTTGACTTCCCAAAAGAATTTCTGTTGGCAGTCACCTTGGCCTTCTTCGAAGAGTCTAGAACAGGCAACTTCTCTGTTATTTTCCGGGGCCCTACTTGTTTTGAACTGGAAGACACCTTGACAACTGGTTTCGAAGAAATTCTCTTGTCTGTGTTATCTTCAGAAACTAATCCCCGAGTCTGTATTACATCCTTCTTCTTGCTAGATTCTAATAGAACACTTTTCTTTAGATCAATCTTTGATCCTGGAAATTTTATATGCTTCCTAGCAGGAGTTGCAATATCTGGATCGATTTCATGCTTTCTAACAGAAGGATAAAAGGGTGAAGTTAGGATCGTGAGAGTATCGTTTTTAAAATAATAAAGTAGTGAAAGGAAAAATAAAAAATAAAAGACTTACAGGCAGTAGATCAATATCCTATTAGGAATTAGTCCTACCCAGGCTCTCTGTACAATTTCTCCATCCTCATCTACATCCTCTTCGAAAGCAATGTTCCTATCAATATATATAAAAAACTTCTTAGTTTGAAGAAACCTTTAGACACCAAATAAACATGGGAAATACAATTAAAAAGAACCTCGGCAAACATTTTCTGTGGTATGCTCGTGGACAACGCCGACAAACAGCAAATTGCAGGTCATGATCCGATCTCACTTCCAACTCCTGACATTTGTGACACTTGTGAGCAGGGCATGCAAACTGTTCCCCAGCAGCAATCCTTTTCTGGCGTTCTGTTGCTGCAGCTTTATCATCAGGATGGAGAAGTTTCGCTACACAAGAAGGATGATAGAAGTACCCGCAAGCTCCATTAACACAACAAAAGACCTGAAGTAACACACCAAATGATGTGAAATGCACAAGACAAAGTAACTTGTAGCGAGATCAACTCTACGAAAATAAGTATGGGATCACAAAACATGTGGATTGTGGGAGGAAATAAATTTATATTTCAAGTTGTTGGAATATTAGATATAAATTTATTCTTTTAAGTTGTTGGGAGTTGAGATTCTAGGAGAGCTTTATTTGATGTGCAGGTAAGTAACATTGGTCTCTATCTATGGTACACTTCTACAAATTTGAAGGCAAAAATCTATTATATTGATGAATGCCAACAACAAATACGAATCACCTTCATCTCTCATTTCCTCTCTGAAAAGAACCAACATCAGCATAATGCACAACTCACTGCAGCACCTTGTAATCGAAAACCATATCTTTATGGTGTTTAAAACAGGCCATAAAAATACACCATGTGAGAAATTTAAAAGCCCAAATCATAAATACAAAGAGGAACCAGATAAGTTGATACCCAAATCCATTACTTGTATAAATGCAGTCATAAACCCTTGATGAAAGAAAATGAGCAGTTGAATGCATTCAAATCCAAAGCAGAGCATAACATCAACCAAAGTAGCTCGTGCTCCAGCTTCATCATGGCTCAAATGTAATTCAGTAATTCAAGTCGAAATGAAATCAGGTTAAGATAAACACCTCTTCACAGAGTCTACACACATCATCAGCGCTTGTCATTCAAAGCATAGCATACCTCAGGACTAGATTCATCAGAACATCCCAGCTCTCCACAAGCAAAGCATTGATGCTGATTATACTGGCAATTCTTACAAAAAAAGGCAGTGTTCTTCAATGCCTATGATCAAATCAAATCACAAAAGCATCAGAGCTTTGTCATAACGAATCAAAAACCACATACGGGCACATGAATTCTAGAACATGAGCAGTAAGAATATATGGCCAAGTTAGCAAGCATACTTCTTGGTCAGCCTGATCAAATCCCAGAGATTCACAATTAGATTCTTCACCATCTTCAACTGTTGCATGGAATGATCTCATGCACTTGCCTTCACATCTAATTGCATATTACAAGTTTCATGATCACGAGATAGGAGATGAAATGATGAATCACAAAAGCATGAGTTGGAATGCATACATGAACTCTAGAGAAGTGATACTTGCACTAGGAAATTAATAATCATGTATCGTGTAATGATTGGAGAAGGAAAATAATAAGATGGAATTATAATTTCACATTCACTCCCAGTACATTACAGCGTACAAAAATATTAACAACTCAATTGAGAACTAATCAAAATTGAGCTGTCAAGTATAAAATAGAGATAATATGAGCATCGACATCAAAGAACTACAGCTTGAATGATTTACAATTTTCATATAACAGGAACACATAGGCATGCATATGCACAAGTTCATAAACAGATAAAACAAAGAATGCTTTCCTATATAGGCCACACAACACTTCACAGCATACAATTCAATGCCTCAAAGTTTCCAAGGTAGAAAAGTTCAGTTCAAGACCAAAACAAGACCCATTGGCTTAGATTGCTCTTGGGTTTGAATAAGAACTAGATCTATTTTTGTACAACACAATTGTTACAAACGTAATGTAGAATGATTTGCATCAGTGCATGAGAGGGTGCACACACATAAAAGTCAAAACAAACCTACATTAATATATGTCCGCCATTATCACAAATTGCACAAACAGAGTCAAAACAATCATCCTCATCAGGCTCATCTTCATCACTTTCATCACTCCTGAGAGCCTCCTCTGGCTCTTCCTCTCCATCGACATCATCAACGATAAAAGGAGGGTTTACATCCTGGTAACACTTCATAAATCAATACTAATCCGAATGTCATGTGGTTAATCTTACTAGGCACCTTTTCATGCAACTGGAATGTATACTTATGCATTGGGGAGGGAGGGAGGGAAGGAGCAACCTCATTATAGTTTTTCCGCTTCCTTGGTTTTTCCTCGAGATAAGTACTCAAAAGCTGTTGAAATAGGAAACTATAATTAATCTAACAGTCATGATGAACGAACAGTCATGTGTTTTCAACAGACAGGATGGCATGTCATCTTTATTTGAAGATTAATGAACTTATCCTGAGAAGGAGTCAACAGAATTCTCTTTCAACACCTCAGTCACATATCATGATGTAGATGAAGGATGATAGAACAAGCAATCTACAATATAGAGCTAGGAAGCTCAAAACATCCTATTGACTTATATCCTCCAATAGGGTATCCTACAAACCTTTGAGTTCGCCAAATTTTCATCCCTCTTGACAGCTTCATAAATTAATGGCATATGATTTACGACATCATCCTCACAAGGCCTCTTCTCAAACATGCTGCCAAAAAATAATAATAAATAAATAAATAACCATGAGAAATTACAGAGATATTTAACATTGGACAACCTCCAAATGAATACCTGAAACTCTTGATAAGATAATCCCACAGAGCCTTTTCTGATTGCTGAGGATTCCACTTAGCAAAGTGTAGAAAATGTAAAGTGATCTGAATAGTTCTAATTGTGTCTTGAAAAGCTTTCCTTGGTTTCAGAAGCTTGATCCAGTAACCGTCCGATAACACGGAGATCTCAGGCCCCGCGCGTGGAAGTTCGAACTTCCAAGCAGCAACCTCCTTGAATATTTTCAGAATACCATTATCAGCTTTCCCAGATAAAAAGATAGGTTTTCGCTTTCCACCGTGATCCCCGCTTCCATCCCATTGAATCGGTAACTTGGAGAAGGATACTGGGACTTCATCATCATATTTAAACTCATACTCCGTTACATCTTTGGGAACAATTTCGCCTTCATCATCTGAAGAAGCCATATCTTTCTTGCTGCTCGGTATGACTCGCTTCAGAACCCTGGCACATATAAAAACAAAGATAATAACAAAACTAAAACAATAACCGCTTAAAGGACATGTACGGCCAAAAATTGAAACTTGCAGCAAAACCCTTGTAATTTACAAAAAAAAAAAAAAAAAAAAAAAAAAAAAAAAAAAAAGAATTAGACAATGCACTTAGAGCAGGCAGTACTGAATAAGAACGGGAAAGCATAATCCAAATCCGTGATAATCCACTGACTTTTTTTTATCTAAATTGATTCTGGTGAGCTCTCCAATTTACGGAGTGATAGATACAATTCGTCCTTGCAATACGCTGGATGGAGCACGACACACTGAAGAAAATGAATTGAGAGGAAGCCTGCAATTGTTTGGACGGACTTCACAATACATACGAGGAGTCGGTGGAGACGAGGAAGGGCTTAATAATGAATGAAATAAATTTCTTTGGGCCCATTCGTTTAATTAGCAGCACACGGAATGGGCTTAATGATATTTTTTGGTTCCATTTCTCTGTTGGGCTTTTGGCCCATCTCCTTCACCCAGTTAGTTTTCTCTGCCATGCAATGCAACCATAATAAATACACACTAGAAGTAAGCTTTTCTGGATGCATATCTAATATACAAGATTGCACTTTCTCTCTCTAGGGAAAATTCTCTCTCGAGCCAGGGTTTCTTCGACCTCTCTGCATGTCCGTTCCACTATCTCCGGCGGCAGGAATCCCTCCGGATCCCCCAACGCCACCCTTCTACTTCTCAGGAGGAAACAAAACCTTCCTTTCAGGACATGGTACTAGAAGCAAAGAGCAAGCCTTCAGCTGTTGTATTGGAGAAATCCGATGTGGATGCATACGTCAAGCTGGACTACATCAACGGGGATCGTCTCATGCCGCGAATCACCATCAACCAAAAGCTGAAAGAAAGGCTGTATAAGCTTTGGGAGGATGCCATTATAATCTCGGTGCTAGGGAAAAGGGTTGGGTATCTTGCCCTCAAGGACAGAGTCTCCAGGATTTGGAAGCTCCAGGGAACATTTGAAATGGTAGATATTGGAAAAGGTTTCTTTGTTGTGAAGTTTGATATGAAGGCAGATCGTGACCATGTGCTCAATGATGGACCATGGCTAGTGTTTGAAAGTTATTTAACTATCACCCGTGGAAGCCTAACTTCTCGGCATCGGATGTCACCCCATGCAGAACTATAGTGTGGGCACGGCTTCCGGACATGTGCTTGGAGATGTATGAGGAGAACTTGATAACCAAGTTCGCTGGGGCCATTGGTACTCCGTTCAAGGTAGATGACATGACTAAAAAGGTTCATAGGGGTAAGTTCGCAAGGGTATGTGTGGAGATAGATATCCGAGAACCGGTAGTCACAAGTATACTCATTGGGGAGGTGTGGCAACGGGTCCAATATGAAGGGCTACATTTGCTTTGTGCTTCATGTCAAAGGCATGGACATGGAACTCATGCTTGTCCAGAGAAGAGGAAGAAGGTTGGGGATGAAGTTGGTGAGGAGACAGCACGGCAGGTGGAAAAGGAGGGGACTGGAATTTTTCACCAAATTGGTAATAAAAATAATTTGGTAGAGGGACAGGCAATGAGAGACAAGGCAGTAAGTCTTAATACAGAAGTTGCAGGGGAAAATCAAACAAAAAGGGTTGACCTTGCCCCTTATATCAAAGAGGGCTCTGTGGCTAAGGAAACGGAACCTCCTGCCAAGAATGAATGCCCAAACAAGGAAAGAGATAAGGTGGAGGGATCACGTGATAATACCATGGAGGACTCATAAGTGGTTGAGATGCCTACCCAGCCTAAAAGTGGAGACTAGATCAAGGTAGAGAGAAGAAAGTCTAATGGGCTTAATCGTGCTAGGGCTAGTGAGGGCAAGTCTGGAAAAGAGAAAATGGGTCACTCGCATGTGGCTGTGGATAAGCGGCCCAAACAGAACACCTCGGGAGCCAGGCCTTTAAAAATTATTACTAATACCTTAGAGGCAAAGGGCAAGCCCAAGCAGAAAGGGAGGACAAGCCAGATCGAATGGAAAGTTACCCCGGCCAACTCTAACTCCAATGCCGACGGTAACCCATCGTTAGCCAAAAGGGCGCGGCCGGCGAGCTTGAATGTGTGCGAGGCTTCGGAGGCCAACCGAGAAGAGCTGTCCAAGGACAATGGACGGAATAAACAGGGCGAGGCTAAGGACCGAATGGAAACCGGCCATCTCAATAGTAGGGGGAGAAGGATAGAGAAGCCTCTCCTTCTTTCAATGTAGTAATGAAAGGAGCTGAGGAAGGGGATAGTAATCGATAAGATGCCGATGCCGACCCGTTCGTGGCGGTGGAGGACACCCAGGCGGACAATTGATGTTTGTCTCAAGGGGTATTGTACATTCTCCCACTACTCTTTTCTATTTTATGGATTTTACAAACTTCAATTTACTTGCTTGGAATATTGGAGGTGTGAGTAATGGTAAAACCAGAAGGATTTTGACTGACATTCTTTGTCAACACAAACCGGAGGTCATGTTTATATTCGAGCCTCAATTGCTCTTCTTGCATGCCCAAAACTTTCTGTTGCAAGCCGGTTACACACCTGTCTGCATACAGGAGGCGATTGGCAAGTCAGGGGGCATCTGGGCATTGAAGAGGAATGGCATCAATTGCCAAATTTAGATAGTGGATACCAGGGACCGCCTTCTTACTTTCCTCTTGCAAGCTGGTGGAACCCAGTGGTATGCTACAACCATTTATGCTAGCCCTCAATATTCGGCTAGGCTAGCTAACTGGAATGATCTCATCCAACTCTCGAACTTGATCAAGGGAGCTTGGGTTGTGATAGGAGACTGGAACCAGATTCTATACGCGGAGGAAGTTCGGGGAGGCCTTCACAATGTGAATAGAACTATGGAGCTGGGTAACATCCTGCACAACTGTGACTTGAGCTCTATAAACATGCAAGGGGGAACCTTCACATGGTCTCGCCCCATAGGGAACTCCAGGATATCTAAGAGGCTCGACAGAGGGGTCATTAACCTGGAATGGCTCTCGCTATTCCCCCTGGGATTTGTCCAAATTTTGCCACGTATTAGTGATGCACCCTGTGAAACCACACTTATACAAGCTTGAATTGTACCACAATATGTCCAAAATGAGTGCATTTTACCTTAATTCATTGCACTTTAGGTGTATTTCATGTGTTTTTATTTTTCAAGTGATCATGGTTAGATTTAGCTTATTTAGGTTAAATTTACCATGTTTTTATGTGTTTTTAATAAGACTTTGGCAAACCTAATGCATTGCAATGTTGTTTCAGGCATTTAAATGATGAAGAGCGATGTTCGGAAGCTTTATTTTTGAAAATAAGGAATATTTAATGTGATATGTGCCAAGATTCAGACTTTAAAAAAAAAAAAGAAAAAGAAAAAAAAAAAGAAAAAAAAAGTTGAAATCTTCCCAGAATGCTCCGCACAGGCATGGCGGAGCCTAAACTGCCTTCCGAGCACCGCATCAGGCACCGCTTCAACACTTAGAAAAATTTCAGAGGTGAAAAAGCTTCAGAATGCACCGCACCTTCTTGGCGGTGCATAAAACCCCTTCCAAGCGCCACTTTTTGCACCGCAGCAGAATTTTTGGAAAATGTCAGGATGCGCCGCAGCTCCTTGGTGGCGCCGAAAACCTCTTCCGAGCGCCATTTTATGCGCCACAGTCGCGGTTTGGAGGTTTTCTAACCTCCCGAACACGGTTTTAAAGCCCGTTTTTCACCATTCTTCATAATCCAGACTCATTTTATCATCAAAAACTCTTTGGAAACGCTCTGCAACTTTGGAGAAGAAGGCGATAACACCGAACCATGCCGGAGGAAGTGATCGGAATGTCTTTCTGACTGTGTTCTTCGCATTCTAGGTGTTGTTTTTTTTTTCTCGCTTTGTAATGTTTAGGATTTGCTTTTAAACATAATTTCCTACTGTTTTCATGTTTGTAAATGGATTTCTATGTTGTTCGTGTTAGAAGTGTTCTAGAACGGGAGTTCGGAATTACTTTGAAGTACGAATCTATGTTTTTATGGAAGCAATAATAATGATCGATGTTTATATGTTAAATCTGGATAAATCTGTAATGATGTTAGAATTTGAATTAGGATTGTTGTTTTACTGCATAAAATGAATCGATGATTCTGTGTTCTCTTTAATCTGATGTCTATGTCATTAATCTGCAATTCAGAATTGATCGATCTTTTCTATTATTCCATTTACAGTAATCTGGTAATATCCTAATCTGTTCACATTCTAAATTTAGTATTAAAATCCATTTTACCATGTTTTATCAATATTTTACCATAATTGTTAGATTATTTACACTATTCTGCATATTTAAATGTTAGAATCTAATCTGTATGATTTCTGCTTTGCTAAATCGGGAGATAAAAAGTGGAAATTAGATTTTAGTACCGGTCTTGAGAATAAATCATACTTCGTATTAAAATAGATTTTGGCATGTACACGCTGATTTGGGAAATGAAATGTGTCGTTTAATCACAATAGAAAAATTTGTATGCTTGGGAAAGACTCAAATTTATGCCTAGACTGATGATTGCAGAATGTTAGATAATTTAATTTGCTTCCATGAAGTCTGTTTTTACAAATTATGAAAATTAGGAAATTGACATATTTTTAATCTTTATAAAATCATTAATTCTGCTGAAATTGATCTTTTTAGACATTGGGAAATGCTAAATCATTATGCAATTTCACTTTTATATAAAGATGGCATGTTCTAAATCATTACAAGCATATATCTTATCTTTATTTTTATTATTTTAAATTTTTAACTTGCTTTATTTTAAATTTAATGTCACTATTTTTAATTTAATCACCATTAGAATTAAACAAATTCTTTTCAAAATATAAAATATATTATTAATGAACTTAAAATGACTAAGTTTTCTCCAGAATGAATTAATATTCTGAATTCCCTTGGGTTCGACCCGGTATTCACCGGTTTTTATTACTTGATGACATCCATCCGCTTGTGGTAAAATATGAGTAGTGAAAATTACCCATCAAGTTTTTGGCGCCGTTGCCGGGGAATTGTTGTGAAAATTATGTTGTTTTGAGTTCATTTAAATATATTTATATTATTTCTACTTTTTAAATATTGTTATAACTTTTTGCTATTCTATGTCGTGCAAGGGCATCAAGCTAAATCAGTGTGTGATCCTGAAAGATGAAAGAATATTGAGTTCTCATCAAACAAAGAGAAAGATTTGCAAGAGAACAAGTGTGAGGATGGCGGCGAGGTGCATGCAGCATATATAATTGAGGATTTCAAATGGATAGCCTCGATTGGAAAGCCACCTACACTTTTAAAGGTATTACCAACACACTTGAGGTACGTATTTCTCAATAAATTAGATTACTTTTAATTAAATGCATTACATCAAGTGTTGATATTGGATACTAGAAAATTTGAGATTAAATTCCACCTCTTGACAACATTACAACTTTAATGAGTTTTTTTTAAGGGAATGCTGATATTATACAATGTTAATCAATAATTTTCCTATGATTGCATTACCTTTATTTAAATTGTTGTTTAAAGATGTGCAATTTGACCTTATAACTCATGAATGACATGATCATGGAAGTGCACCCACCATTTAGAGCTTTGATTTAGAAAATTGTGCATTTGTCTTTGAAAGCTGATTCGGAAAGGGAATCCACATACTGCCTTTGCATGCTTAGTAATAGTTATTTGTATCTTTTTCTTAATATGTTTGATTTTCTTTCATTTTAGTTTATATGTCTTACTAAAAAAAAAGGGTTCTTGCATGATTTTCATTATATGTAATTTGAAGTGATTCTTATGCATTTGAAATGAGATAAAACAAGAATTGAAGTGATCAATAACTGAAAGACTTTTTGTGGTGATTTAAGTAGAATAGGAGAAAGACTGAAATAAATTGATATAGGGTTGACGAAAACGAACAGAATTTCATAGATATTTATAGGGGATGATTAGAACTAATTAGGGTAGTTTTACTAAACAGATGAATAGGAATATGGATGCAATATTAGGTTTCATTTAAACAAATCACGCAATGTATTTTTGCTACAAAGTCTGTACAAATACTTAGTTTTAGATGCCACTCTTCGTAAATGGTTTTCAAAAACTCAGTTAAGCACCGAAAGTAGCACAAACAAGGCATTTTCGGTTTCATTCATACTAATAATGCGTAAAAACTTGTTTGAGCACCACATGTAGTATTAAATGGAATCGTTGGGTTTGTGCCAAACTTGAATTTTACAAAAGTCCATTCTAATTCATCTCCAATTAGCTCAAATTTAATCATAGATCTTCTAATTGGGCTTAAAAACCTACCCATTTAATGTAAACCTTAAAAAAAATAAAAGAAAATAATAATAAAAAAATAGTCATCTCCTTCATGTTCTCTCTTTCACATTCCTCTCTCTATTCAAGCTCACAACCGCAGTCATCATCCTCAATTTCCCTTCCACCACAGTTTCTTTAAAATATATATATATATAAATAAATAATAAAAATAATAATAATAATAAAAATAATAATAATAATAATAATCTGTTTTTTGTTTGTCTTTATGATCATATTTATGGTATATGCATGTTTTTATTTTCATTTTATGTCACGTTATGCTTATTTGTTTAGGTTTTTAATTTTGTTAATCACCATATTTCTAATTTAATAATTAAGTAGTGCATGTTATGTGGTGAAAGTAGAAGCTGAAATTAAGGCTTAAGAACCCTAATTTCTCAAATTTGAGGATTCTTCTTCCAAGTGCTTCCAAAGCTTCACTTATGGTAAGAATATCTATCATAGTCAATAATTCATTCAATTTTGTGATTGAGAATGCATTATTGTTGGTATTTGTGTTGTTGCATTGATTTTTGGTTTATTAGAATGTGGGATTAAAACTTGGTTTAAGTACATGAATCCTTAATTAAAATGCACAATATGAGTATTAGAACATATTTTCAAGCCCTATGCCAACATTTATAGTGTTTGTAAAATTTCAGATTACAGCTCTTTGAAAATGGTATTACAGTATCTGAAATCTGAAATTTTCTTATAAAAATGGATTAAAATAATATGTTTATTCTTTTAAATTGATCTATGAATATTGTTAACCATGTTGTTTTAATCTACATTAATAAATTTTGGTAACATTAAAGCTTGAAACTTCATGTGTTTCTAATTTATGAAAAAAAAGAGAAACATTTCTATTATAAAAACTCATTCTACGAATTTTTAACTAAAAATGCAAACTTATGTTATTTAAAACAATAAACTAAAAGTTCTTGATCATTATTTCGAATCATTATTAAGAACTAGTTTGCTAATTTGGTGTGCTTTAAGCATTAAAATCTGAAATTTTTAACAAAAGGAAGTTTTTATAACTTAAAAATGTGTTCTTTTTAATAATAAGTTTTAAGTTCTAAAAAGTGATTTTCTTAAATTTGTAAGAGACTTAGAACTTATAGCTTGTAAAATAAAATATATTGGTGTTGTTTAGATCTCACATTCTAGGTTGATATATGTTTGCTTTATACAATGCACTTAAGTTAAACTTTTGGTTTAAACTTAAGTGTGAGAATGGGGAGGAATGCATATATTTATCACTAACCCAAAGTTTTCGTGTAACCAGGTTCCACAAATAATGTATAAGAAATACCTTTGTTACTTGGTTGGATGTTTTTGCTATGAATATTGGTTTGTTCTGCTATGCACTACTTAGGTGTTTTATTTGTATTGAATATGGTGAGCTTGTGGTTAAGTTTATATTTATGTTTAAGTTATGTTTATGCATGTTTTTAATTCTAATAAAATAGCTCTTACTTGAATCATGTTAAACTGGAATGTTGTGAGCTGTTGATTTGATAACAGGAAAGCAAATAACCATGATAATTGATGAAGAAGCGGGATTAATGTTATTGAAGTGTCGAATCTTTATGATTTTACACAATGCAGGTATTAAAATCAATAAATTATGATGTATCGATCATATTTAAAAAAAGCTGAAAATTTTTATCTATTTAAAAAAGTATGATCTAATTCAGTCTAACTTTTTAAATGTATGCTATATTCTTATTTTTGAAATTAAAAAGTTTTAATCCTATATTTTAAATCTTTCATTATGCACTTAAACTAAACTGGTAGTTTAGTTTAAGTGTGAGGATGGGTGAGTTTCTATTATGATCACATTCCCAAAATTCTTCATCAACAGGTCCATTTAGTTATTCAATGTATAAACCATTTATTTAATACATCATACAGGGTTGAGTTATCATAAAGAATGAGGGTATATTTTGCTATAGTTGTTGGGATTTTGCTGTAAATTCCGTTTTGAAACGTATGTTGTTTTTGCTTTTGGTGAAATTATGGAATTATCATTAATAAATCTGTCCATATTTCTTCAAGTTGCTGAAATTATTATTATCTGCTGTAAAATGAGTTATGGATGGTATTTTATAAATTGGATTATTTTGGAATTTCTCATCTACATTAACAACTATTTTGCTTGAGTGATTGCTATATAAATATATTAAAAGCAGGATATGCCAACAAAGGAGCAAGATGACAGTCGTGATGATGAAGTGAAATTCAAAGCCCTAAACATTCCAGGTGTGATCTTTTCATATTTTATGTTTACTAAATTGCATGGGAATAAATGGATAAGAGCTTAGTTATGTTTTTAATATTTCTGTATGCTTTGAATAAATATGGTAAATGCTTTAGGTTGGATATATTGAATATGTTAGATTAAATTGTGTTTTCACATTGTGCTATTATTTGAATTACCACATCACAACCAATCTTAAGAGAAATCTGAATAAGTCTAATTGTTCTGCTTAGATCCGATTTTACAACTTAATGAGCATTATGATTCTCAGTTTAAAGTCCTAGACTTTGTTAAATTGTCATGCTAGTTGTTCAAACTTTGGTGACGATTCTACTTACCTTGCAGAAAGCCTTTGATTAATTAGACTGGTTTATTTGTTATGGGGAGAGTTATCATTATTTATATATGAATATGCTCGTTCCATGTCTCCTTAAATGCTTAATTACAATAAAGTCAGAGTAAAACCCCTATTTTAAAAAAAAAACAAACAAAATGAAATGAAGAAAAACAGTAATTATATCTTGCAAAAAGAAAAAGAAAAGAAAAATTAGAAAATGCAAGATCAAAAAAAAAATGAAATAAATGGGTATTAAACATAATATTTATAAACTCTTGGCTATATGACTGGCACGTATTATTAGACATGAGTAGCTTTTGGAATTCAACCGTCTACAACTCAGCCAAAGTGTCTAGAATAATTGTGAAACCGAGTCATTAATTGAGCAAATTTGAAGACAGGAATAGAAAAGCATATTTACATTATTCACTCTCCCATTTCGAGTTACTCTGTGTGATTGATCCGCCTTTTGTATTGTAAGTGCTTTGGATATCTGGTTTTGACAGCTGATGCATGACAATTTACCTTATTCTAGCACATTAAACTTTTGAATCTTTTTAGCTCATTGCGTTGTTGAAATCTATGATTTGGAAGAACTATACTGACTTCATCTTTATTATCTTGATTGGCATGTTGATGTGTTGATTGATTTCATTGCTCAAGGGACGAGCAATATTTAAGTATGAGGATGTTGATGCACCCTGTGAAACCACACTTATACAAGCTTGAATTGTACCACAATATGTCCAAAATGAGTGCATTTTACCTTAATTCATTGCATTTTTAGGTGTATTTCATGTGTTTTTATTTTTCAAGTGATCATGGTTAGATTTGGCTTATTTAGGTTAAATTTACCATGTTTTTATGTGTTTTTAATAAGACTTTGGCAAACCTAATGCATTGCAATGTTGTTTCAGGCATTTAAATGATGAAGAGCGATGTTCGGAAGCTTTATTTTTGAAAATAAGGAATATTTAATGTGATATGTGCCAAGATTCAGACTTAAAAAAAAGAAAAAAAAAAGAAAAAAAAAGAAAAAAAAAAGAAAAAGAAAAAAAGAGAAAAAAAAAAGTTGAAATCTTCCCAGAATGCTCCGCACAGGCATGACGGAGCCTAAACTGCCTTCCGAGCACCGCATCAGGCACCGCTTCAACACTTAGAAAAATTTCAGAGGTGAAAAAGCTTCAGAATGCACCGCACCTTCTTGGCGGTGCATAAAACCCCTTCCAAGCGCCACTTTTTGCACCGCAGCAGAATTTTTGGAAAATGTCAGGATGCGCCGCAGCTCCTTGGTGGCGCCGAAAACCTCTTCCGAGCGCCATTTTATGCGCCACAGTCGCAGTTTGGAGGTTTTCTAACCTCCCGAACACGGTTTTAAAGCCCGTTTTTCACCATTCTTCATAATCCAGACTCATTTTATCATCAAAAACTCTCTGGAAACGCTCTGTAACTTTGGAGAAGAAGGCGATAACACCGAACCATGCCGGAGGAAGTGATCGGAATGTCTTTCTGACTGTGTTCTTCGCATTCTAGGTGTTGTTTTTTTTTCTCGCTTTGTAATGTTTAGGATTTGCTTTTAAACATAATTTCCTACTGTTTTCATGTTTGTAAATGGATTTCTATGTTGTTCGTGTTAGAAGTGTTCTAGAACGGGAGTTTGGAATTACTTTGAAGTACGAATCTATGTTTTTATGGAAGCAATAATAATGATCGATGTTTATATGTTAAATCTGGATAAATCTGTAATGATATTAGAATTTGAATTAGAATTGTTGTTTTACTGCATAAAATGAATCGATGATTCTGTATTCTCTTTAATCTGATGTCTATGTCATTAATCTGCAATTCAGAATTGATCGATCTTTTCTATTATTCCATTTACAGTAATCTGGCAATATCCTAATCTGTTCACATTCTAAATTTAGTATTAAAATCTATTTTACCATGTTTTATCAATATTTTACCATAATTGTTAGATTATTTACACTATTCTGCATATTTAAATGTTAGAATCTAATCTGTATGATTTCTGCTTTGCTAAATCGGGCGATAAAAAGTGGAAATTAGATTTTAGTACCGGTCTTGGGAATAAATCATATTAAAATAGATTTTGGCATGTACACGCTGATTTGGGAAATGAAATGTGTCGTTTAATCACAATAGGAAAATTTGTATGCTTGGAAAAGACTCAAATTTATGCCTAGACTGATGATTGCAGAATGTTAGATAATTTAATTTGCTTCCATGAAGTCTGTTTTTACAAATTATGAAAATTAGGAAATTGACATATTTTTAATCTTTATAAAATCATTAATTCTGCTGAAATTGATCTTTTTAGACATTGGGAAATGCTAAATCATTATGCAATTTCACTTTTATATAAAGATGGCATGTTCTAAATCATTACAAGCATATATCTTATCTTTATTTTTATTATTTTAAATTTTTAACTTGCTTTATTTTAAATTTAATGTCACTATTTTTAATTTAATCACCATTAGAATTAAACAAACTCTTTTCAAAATATAAAATATATTATTAATGAACTTAAAATGACTAAGTTTTCTCCAGAATGAATTAATATTCTGAATTCCCTTGGGTTCGACCCGGTATTCACCGGTTTTTATTACTTGATGACAACCATCTGCTTGTGGTAAAATATGAGTAGCGAAAATCACTCATCAATTAGATCCGACCACACCCCCCTCCTTCTTAGGTGTGGCCCGGCTCCCTCCAGACAACATTGTAAACCTTTCCGTTGGGAGGCGTCTTGGGCCACCCAGTCTAACTATCAACCTACTATTGCTATGGCTTGGGAGGAACCGAGCAGTAATATCTGTCAGCAGCTGGAGAATATCAAGAAAGCATCCTTGGAATTCAATAAGGCACATGGCACTAACTTTAAATGGAGAAAGTACAAATTAATCAAGAGGATTGAAGGGATAGCGAGAACGCTTGAAAATGTGGACTCTATCCGCCTTATTCTGCTAGAAAGAGAACTCAAGGATGAATTGGACAAGATTCTTGAACAGGAAGAACTCCATTGGCATCAAAGAGCCCGCGATAACTGGGTTAGACTTGGAGATCGCAACACCTCTTACTTCCATGCGCTGGACAAAAGTAAGAACCATCGTAATCAGATACATGGACTATACCTATCGGATGGTACTTGGTGTGATGATGACCACTCCCTGCAAAGGCATGCCAGAAACTTCTTTAAAACTCTGTATGAGAGAGAGGATTGTTTGGAACATCAATATGAAGTTAACTGCACACCCCTCCCCTCTCTCCCCCCCATTCCAGCAGACGAGGCAGCAAGGCTAGACAATGAGATCACGGAGCAGAAAATTCTTCAGGTGGTTATGGACAGCAACGGAGCTTCGGCCTCGGGACCCGACGGCTTTCATAACCTCTTCTTCAAAAAAGTACTGGAGTATTACTGGGCAAGGGGTCACTAATTTTGTCAGAAAAGCTTTTGAGGATAAGTATTTCGAGCAACAGATATCCTCGGCGTTTATTTGTCTTATACCCAAGACGGACATCCCCACATCCTTTACTCAGTTCCGCCCTATTACACTTTGCAACATGCTCTACAAGATCCTCACCAAAGTTATAGTGAATCGGATCCGACCCTCTCTCAAAACGAACATATCCCACCACCAATCGGCCTTCCTCCCGGGACGAGGGACTATTGACAATGCGGTTATGCTTCAAGCATTGATATGCCACCTCTCGGGCCCCCACCGTGTGCCCCCGCTATTATCCTCAAAATCGACATTGCTAAAGCCTACGATAATGTCAAGTGGTGCTTCCTTAAAAGTTGTCTTCATGAACTGGAGTTGCCTCCATCGGTCATGGAGCTCATTATGTACTGTGTCTCCTCACCGCATACTCACTGTTATGGCATGGGCAGGCCCTGGAAGCTTTCACTCCTGGTAAAGGTTTGCGTCAAGGTGACCCTCTCTCTCCGTACTTGTTCCTAATTGTGATGGAAAAATTATCCTTGGCAATTCTTGAGCTTGTTCAAAAGGGGAGGTGGAAGCCAATCCGCATTAAAAGGGGTAGAATAGGGACCTCTCACCTCATATTTGCAGACGATCTCATTCTAGGGGTGATGGGCGACAGGGAGAGTATTAATGCTATCGATCAAGTCCTGAAGGCCTTTGCGAGAAGTTCTGGCATGCGTTTAAATCCCCAAAAATCCTCTATGTTTATCCCCAAGACAGTCCCCAGCAGTGAACAAGAGTGGATAGCCAGTACTCTTAATATCAAGGTGGTGGAATCCCTTGGGTCTTATATGGGGTATCCGTTTACTTAGGGGGCGCAAAAGAATCAGGGACTTTGCCTTCATCCTCGACAAGATGGACAAGAAGCTAGACGGATGGAGCAGTAGTCTTCTGAACAAGGCAGGGAGAATTACTCTTAGTCAAGCGGTGTTGGCCTCCGTCCCTTCGTACTTCATGCAACTCCATTGGTTTCCTAATGCGGTCTGTGATGCCATAGACAAAAAGATAAATAGGTTCATATGGAAGGATCGGCAAGGTAAGGGGATTCACCTCGTCTCTTGGTGAAAGACGGCGGCCCCTAAGGCGACGGGGGGATTGGGGTTGAGACGTGCCAAATGGATGAACATTGCACTGCTTGGTAAGTTGCTCTGGACGTGGGTCCATGAGGAAAACAAGTCTTGGGTGAAACTGATTAAAGACCTGCTGCCCGGCTGGACATTCCCGTCCCCGCTCAATAAAACCACTCGCTCCCCTGTGGCTAAAACCCTGAGTAAGCTGACTACTATCCTCAGGGATGGCTTCATGTTCCACGTTGGCAGGGGGTCTCCTCCTTTTGGTTCTCCAACTGGCACAAAGGCAATCAACTTGGACCCCTTCTGCCATTCATCTCAATACATGATCTAGAGCTTCAGATTAAGGATGTCATAGCTCACAATGCCTGGCACTGGAATGACCTTCATTCAGATATCCCCACTGACATCCTCCAGGAGGTATGCGCCTCTCCCCCACCTAGATTGCATGAAGAAGTAGCGGATATTTGGGTGTGGAAAGAGAGCAAGACTGGTAAATATTCAGTCAAGTTGGCCTATGAACTTATTACTAGGGGTAATCAGAACGATGTGGACTGGAAATGGATATGGAGAAGCACCCTCCCTGAGAAATATTGTCTTCTCATTTGGCTTATTTGCAGGGACTCCCTCCCTGTCAACCTCGTGCGGTTTAGACGTAACCTGGCCTCCTCACCACTTTGCACTAATTGTGGTGTTGAAGAGGAAAGCTGGTATCATTGTCTTTTTTACTGCACGTGGGTGGGGCAACTCTGGAATTCTCTTCATATTTATATTCCCCCGGACTGTGCTGAGATCACCAAGGACGAGATCCCAAGCTTCATGCGAGGGATGATCAACTATTATGGCCCTATATTCATCGTGGTGGTGTGGACTGCTTGGACTGAAAGGAATTCCCGGATTTTTAGGGCCAAATTCAATTCCCCGTGGCAGCTCAAAAGAGAAATCCTAAGAATTAGTGCCGAGGTGGCCCTGGCTGGAAACAAGAATACTAATGGGTAGAGGACCGCGAAGCTAGTGCATTGGAATGAAAAATGATCCAGGGATACCATTTTACATGTTGACGGGAGCAGCTATGGTAACTCGGGACATGCTGGCTATGGCTTTGTGGTTAAGGACAAGGAAGGACAATGAGAAGGTGGAGGATGTGGCAACCTTGGCAACACCCCTATCCTTTGTGCTGAACTCACTGCCCTGGTCTCTGGACTGGAATTCGCTGCTAACAAGGGTGTGAAGAGAATCTGTGTCTACACTGACTCCATCACTGGGATTGAGCTTGTGGAGAGAGCGCCGAGGTTCCATCCCTACGCACCTCTCCTGGAAAGAATTAGACAACTGCAGACCAACTTTGAGGAGCATTCCCTTCACCATGTGTTTAGGGAAGGAAACCAAGTGGCGGACAAACTTGCTAAAAGAGGTGCTTCCGTAGAAGACTTCTACACGACGTGGGCCTTCCCACCGGACTTTGTCAACCGGGAGCTGAGAGAGGACGCTTCTGGAACCCGTTTTTTCAGAACTTAAACCCCCCTGTCCAGCCCCCCTTGCTATTTCTCGCTTTGTAGCTTTTCCTTCTTTCTTTTGTACTTTTTTCCCGGCATCGGCTTAACAAAAAAAAAAAAAAAAAAAAGGCCGCTCTTCTTCTAACCCCTGGGACCTCAATTCAAGCTGCTTCTTCAGTCCATGTACACCTCCACCAACGATTACTACTGCTCTTCTTCTAACCCCTGGGACCTCAATTCAAGCTGCTTCTTCAGTCCATGTACACCTCCACCAACGATTACTACTGCGACTACTGTACCTACTACGTAGTATCTGGGGAGTGCAGTTCAGCCGATTCTCTTTATGCAAAGGTAGCTCCTCCTCAAATGTTTTGCTTTTCAGTGTTTCTTTTTTTCCATGCATATAAGTATTATTCATCCATTTCAGTCTGACCGGCCGGCAGAGCTTCCCCACCATTGACCGGTCAGCGCATTCCTCACATGCTTGGGCCACGCCATTGAGCTTATAAGTACTTCAACACAGACACAACAGTAAATGAACACTTCTTGGTTCTTCCTTACGGAGGACCCCTTTCACTGACTGCTTCATAGAATTTTTGGACTATTGTGTTGCAACTTGCAATGTGCTCCTTTAATTCCCATATTTCATCATCAATATTCCAGTTAAATTCTTGCCTGGCTGGCACAGAATTTTGTGCTGCTTTTTTTTTTTTTTTTTCCTTCCTGCTTTTACCTTTACCTGATTTTGATTTTGAGTATTGCCCGTCCTTTTGATTTGAAAGAAAGGAAGCATCAATCTTAAAATGCTTCTTCAGGCTAGGAGGCTATTCATTCCTTACTAAATTAGATACTTACAAGCACGTAGGCAAAGTTCCAGGATTAGGACCAACAACATTACATTTATGAAACTTGTGTAAGAAAATTATTAAGCATCATGAGGCCGGCCAGTGAGAACAACAAAACTGATGATAATGTGATTTCAAGGCTGCCCCTGTGTCAACCTCTGCATCTCAGTTTGATCGTCGTTGAGAGTTGCTAGCAGAAGCGGGGGTGCATACTGTGCGTTTCCTTGGTGTTCTTCTGAGTCCTGGCAAAATGAAAGGATTATTGTGTCGACAGACATCTCGACAACTCCAAAGAAGAGGCTAGCTACAATGTACCCGAACACCCAACAAACCTGCACCCCCAATAATATAATCTCGTCAGTGAATGTTGCTGCTATGACTGAAGAATTGCAATTAAAACACTCATACTAAAAACTGCTGCGCATGATGATGCCCATTGATATGATAGAATATGCGCACACATTTGTTTGCTTGTTTTTATACCAGGATATGATTAAACCATCAGAATGGTGTTCGGGTGCATACCAGCACAGGAAACAGCGGGGAAGAGATTTTGTTGTGTGAGGATTTGTATTTGTAATCGTCCAGCATCAGAAAGGCGAAGAGTGCACTGCTAAGGCTTACACAGACCTTTCCTAGAAAGAGAATCACATCACCAATGACATTCACCTTCCCAATTCGAAGGATGTTGCTCATGATCAGCTCTGTAGCAATCTCAGAAGCTTTGAAGAACCCTTTTCCCGTTATTGCAATCTGCAAGATTTGCATCACTGTGAGATGAGATGAGATGCACAAGAATCACCATTCCAAGATAAACAAAACAAGTGCTCGAGAAATTGGATTACAACCAAAACCAAAGAGAGATACTGCCAAAAACAGACACCTGGCTGACATTTATGTGACATTTTCTTCGCACAAAGAAGATGGTTCAACTTACCATAATGTAAGCATTTCGGTTAGCAGATCTGATTATGCATCCGATACACTTAAGGCAGCCCTGAGAAGTGTGATGCATCACCTTTCCAATCCAGCCTTCGGGTATGGAATTAACATGTTTGAGCTTTCGTCGAAGTGCTTCAAGAATAAACCGAATTGATTCAACGAATGATACAATTAGAGAACCCAGAGCAACAGATCCTAGACTGTATCTAGCAAGCCGCTTCATTGAAGAGAAAACAGGAAGGAAGGGGACCTCTGGCTGCATAGGGAAATGGAAAGATGAGTCAATAGTAGAAATGCATTGAAATATTTGTAAGGTGGACTATTAGATGATAATGCTAGCTCAATTCATAGCCGGCAAAAGAAACGAAAATATATCAATTTAGCAAGTGAGAAACATACAACAAACAAATAACAGTTACTATGCTGTAACACACTCCAAGTATTAACTAGTTCAGGATTATGCAAACGCTTATTAAGCTATAGTACATTAATGAGTATTAACGAGGATTCAAAGCAAATTTAGGCTTACAGATGCTTCCCCCTGAGTCCAATAATACGATGCAACAGAACCTGCAATCACCGTTGAGGAGCATGCCCGGATGAATTGGGTGGCCCAATAGCCACCCAAAAGGTGAAAAAATATTGCAGCACCAATATGAGAAGTATAGCGTATACTATAGCCACAGCAACTATTACAGCTCAGCCTCATCGCTTTGAGATCATATGCACAGCAATTAGCGCCACAATCATTTTGCACAACACTTCCAGAACTGAAAAGATGGAGGGCAGCAGATAACCAGAACATATAAAAAATAGATAGTACGGCATATGGGATAACTGGAAAAATTATCAGCGCCTGCACTTCTCCAATGACCTTAGCAGCAACCTGTAATAATAAGACAGATCACAACAATGAACTACAGTGATCAAGAATGGTAATGAATAGTTATCATAACTTAGTGATGGGCATGGCAACAGGATGCTTGTTTATCAGAATGGTAATGAATCCTGTCATTTGTGTTGTCGAGAAAATAAGAGCATTGCACGTGGATCAAGGTGAGACACCTTTTGCATATGTGTATGTCTGAAGTATACTTAGATTGCTTTGATTATTCTTGTTTTCATAAAAAAAAAACTCCTATTCTTGTTTTCAATGATGGCTAGAAAGATAATATTAAAACAACAAAACAAAGACAATACAACTTACCTTGAGTACAGATGTTGCCATAAGAATGCGGCGGACTATAGCAATGGAAGAGAGGAAAGCAACAATCATAAGAACAGTCATGAATACAGCAGCTGCGTGCAGATGATTGTTCTCCTGAAGAAAGGAAATATAATAATGCTGTCAATTATTACAATTATTTATGCAGTTTCTGACAAAGAATTGTGGCTAGGGGGATTTGTTGGAAGCCTCTTTCATTATAATGTGTAGGAAATGTGTGGAATAGCTCAAGAAAGTGTGTCCAAAGGTGAATATTGAAAATTTTAACAGCGACCATACAGCATACCCTTGAAGATACATGATAATATGGGTCATGCTCGCCAATGATTGGAGAGATGGCATCATTTCCAATCCACCCAGCTGAGAAGCATGAATAAGCATTTTGATAAGTTTTATGCAAATTTTGCCGAAATAGAATATATAAATGCACTTATTACATATATAAGCATTTAAGAATTCTAAATAATCCCATCCGTATCTGAACTTGTTATTAGCATGCATTTCTAGTCATCCGTCACTTCATCAAAGTACTTATCTCGACTTTAAGATATCCTTACATAGTGATAGTATGTCTAGTTGTCAACCACGAGAGGACTTCTAATGAGAGTATGTACCTAAAAATCTAATATGAGCAGCAATGCATAGATTTGAACATGAAAGCAATTTACGGAAGACCTAGTATACTCTGGAAAAATACTATTGAATTGAAAATTGTGAAAATGAAACCCAATTTTCAAACAAAACCTTTAAAGAAATACCAAGAGATGATATGCTAACCTTTCAAATAGTAAAACATTGTAACAGATATCATGAGAATATTGAAAAGGACGACAGTAATCCATGGCATTCCGGCAACAAAGTGACGGATCATTAAGAGCCATATGATTGACAAAAAGAGTGGCAGAAACCCTCCGCATACTAGCAGCACTGGCCAAGATTTTCCAACATCTGCTACATATCTCTGCAAATGTGACAAGTAAGCATCAATAAAGTGGCTGAAGCATAACCAGAAGATTGCACAAGGTTCCTATACTTTACATTCTAAACCCTTCACATCCTTCAAACACCATGAAAAAAAAACTGATTAACATTTTCTAAGAGGGTGCATCCATTACGAGAACCTGCATTAAGCATGCGCCCGGTAGAAGAACTTGCATTAAGCTTCACTAGCAAATCAAGGTACTCATTTTTAAAACTATGGTAGATATATAGAGTCCTCAATTATTTAATCTGGTTTTTGACATTTCTTTCAGGAAGTGTGGATGTTAATCTAACCTTTAGTACAGCTGACCGAGCATCAACTGATCTGTGGATAGATTTATCAATTGCAATGTCCTCTATGACTTTTACTCCACCCATCTGCTCCCAGTGCTTCATAGAGGTATTTGATGCGCGCGCAATGAGCTGACAGGTCCAATAAACTGACAAGGGAGTTGAAATTAACGCAAGCCACAACACAGTTTTCAGTGTTAAAACTATGAACTAGGGAAGTGTCAAAGATGGTGAGGCGGCATTGTAAAATGCTAAATCTAAAACTCATTGCAATTTACCGTTCACACTAGGAAAGATAACCGGATAACATGGACCCTGGAGCTGAAGAGATGTGTTCCTGAGTTGGGGAGTAAGGTCTGCAAAGTAGTCATAATTTCGATCAATCCAGTCATCAATGGAGATACGAACGTCTCCTTCCGGGTAGTCACAGACCCAATTAAGCGAGTCCTCGGCTGGGATAGGGCAGTCCATCAAGCAAATACTCCGAGCATTAGAGAGCTCGAAGTTGGTACCCTTCACACCAGATTGGTAAACCTGGTTAGGGTTTAACCAATATCTCAGCTCCAATTCTCGTAGATCCCGGTCAGCATGTTTGTCTCCACAAACATTCCCCTTATAGTCCAGCCCATAATCTAACCTGACAGAACAGTACACCACAAGATGCTAAATCCAACTACAGTTATTGAAGAACACAGTCAACAGTGCATCAAAATAAAAACTTGACATATGAAGGGCAATGATAAACCCCCATTCTCAATAATTGACCCAAATATAAACATCCACTTCAGATTCTCCAGTGCTTAAACCCTAACAGCTTACAAAGCAATAATTTCAATCCTAAAAGGAGCATCGGAATGCAAGAAACCCAACATAAGAGCTACTCGGCAGGCTTTGAAAACAACAGAACCAAAACCATAAGCTCCCAAATATGGATCCCAGAAAGACCAGTTTTTACAGTTGTTCTAAAACCCAGTCAGTCAAAAAACAGATCAGGGGTGCAAAAAGTAAGGCAAGCCAGACCCAACAACAACTTCATCAAACAAAATGGCGTTCAAAAAACGAAAAAAAGCTAGCAGCTTTGCGTGTTGAATAGGTGTACTACCTTAATGGGTTCCCTTCGTTGAAGGCAAAGCTGGAATTGACAATCATTGCAACCCAGAACGCAATGAATAGGACAAGGAAGGCCAAATCTCTGCATTTTCTGTTGTGTTTGATGATATCAGTGCTCCCCATTCGGGCATTCCCGCCGGTGGAGGATGGATACCTTCCTATTACAGGCCCCAATGGCCCTCTCATTTTTCTTTCTTCTGCAAATTGGAGGAGGAGGAGGAGGAGAATCTGTGAGAGTATGGTGGGGCAGGCTGGGGAGAAGGGGAGAGGCGGAAAGTGAAGACTGTATGGGGGAGTGACGGTGGAGGAGAAAGAATGTAGTAGGAGAGAGAGTGTGAAAGGGACAAGAATCCAATAGGATGTGTGTATCTATCTATGGACTACTATGAGAATATCTTTTTACTTAATTACTACGAAGTAGTATGTCCTAGTGATGTTTATACTAACATCTTAATTATTGAGTGAAAGACTTAGACCATCATTTCCATTCATCCTAATACTACTGCTTGCCCTTTTGGACCGAGCATATCCTCTGCTCCAAATCTCAGACCATTGTAGTACTTCCTCCGTCCCATTAAAAGTGACCACTTTCTTTTGGGCACGGGAATTTAGGTTGTGGTGCTTAGTAGTTAAAGTAGTGTGAATAAATTCGACTAATACATCCATCTAATTTATAATGGTTACATTTGACTTTTAACCATATTTATTATTTAACTTTGACTTATTGTTATCGTAATGATGTAGAAAGAAAAAACTAGTCAAGTGTGATCTTGTTGGAATCGTCTAATCGTATAGTTTTAGAATATATATTTTATATAATTTTTATTTATACTCATTTTGAGATATTAATGGTTAAACATATATAGGGAGTTTGTGCAGAAAATACAATTGTCATTATTATAGTGTTTTTAATTATGCTTATATTAATCTAATTTGCTTAAAAGAGAAAGTGACCACTTTTAATGGGACACCTCAAAAAGGAATAGTGGCCATTTTTAATGGGACGTGAATGTATCAGCGGTCGATATGGAGAGAGTTAATTTATTATTCATAACAATATAACAATTTAAAATTAATTTATTATTTGGAAATAGGTACATTTTGTTCTTGAAATTTAAAATATACTAGTATTACTACAATTGTTGTAATTGATTACACAGTAATAAGATTGAATTCCATGGAAAACATAAAATTGCAAATCTAAAAAAATATTGAATATCTAATTTTGTAAGCAAAAAAAAAAAATTGTCTCTATCTTTTATACATTATGTATTCATTATATTAAAAAAAAAAGGCATAATCATACTCCAAAGTTGAGTATAAATATTCATCGAAGACTCTAATTATATAGATTAAGCTAGTAATACTGGGTGGTCATAAAAATTCTACAATAGTAATCCTCTCTACTCTCTAGTGAACATGATGAAATTAATCCTATAAATTATTCTAATATAGTCCTCCAATATCAACATGGAGTATAATATAGTAGTCCGAGTAAAACAGGTGCTAGTATATACTACTATTCCATCCGTACCAAAATAGTACTACCTCTGTCTCATTCCAAATGTCCTACTTACTATTTTTTAATGTTCCATTACAAATGTCTTTTTTCTATAATAGAAATAATTTTCCCCTCCAACAACTATGTGGACCCCACCATATACTCACAAACCAACTCTACCTTAATTCCCGTGCCTAATAGTAACAAGACACTTGGGTTGGGACGGAGGGAGTAGTTTTTTATAGATGAAAAATGTTCCACAATAGTTGTTATTTTGGGTATTTCTATAAAAGTTTTCCAATATTACCCCTTTATTCCCCCAATAATGTTCATTCTTTCTTCACCCCAATTACATTTCTTGGTAAGTGAATGATAGAAATGGAAGATTGTGTGGTAATAATTATGTTTCTGATTTGTGTAATATTTGTTAGAAAGACAAGTAAAAAAAGAAAGGAGTAGGGAGTAATTTTTAGAATCAACTCCATAGTCCATACGCAGAAAAGAGAGAAGTACTATTCAATTGGCTTGGGAAGTGTGGGTTTGATCCTTTTGAGGGGGTTGGGTTAGTCATGGGGGCAGAGCAGCAGCAACCATTAGAATCTTGGCAACACGTGGCAGCCTCCAGTGGGCAGCATCCATCCCCATGCGGAGCAAAGCAGACAGCAGTTGCTGCTATTAATAATGGAGTAAGAGTATAGTACTCCCTCCGTTCCTTTTTAAAAAGAACAGAGGAGTATAGACAGACGAGAGGAGAGGGGAAAACGGCGGCGCCATATCAGGAGACGACGACGACCCATGGTTGTCTGGATTCTCGCCACTCTGCACTCTTTTCTAAAGTTGAAGGATTATTACTACTGGGTAGTAGTGTCAATTTCAGGTTTCGGATCGTGTTCGTGTCGGGTTGATCACGTTGTATAATATTTCAGGTCGTGTTTCAGGTCGACCTGATTTGGGAAAAAATCCAAAATGACTAAACCCAAACCTGAAATTTTTCGTGTCGTTCGGGTTCGTTTTTTCTGGTTATAGGCAAAATTGACAAAATTTAAGGTTTCGGGTCGTGTTCGTATCAGGTTGTATAATATTTCAGGTTGGGTTTCGGGTCGACCTGATTTGGAAAAAACTCAAAATGAGTAAACCCAAACCTGAAATTTTTCGTGTCGGTCGGATTCGTTTTTTTGGGTTCGTGTCCAAATTGACACCCCTACTACCGGGGGATCTTGAATCTCGACCAAAATCAAATTTTGGTGTTTCATTTCGCTTGAAGATAACAAAGGAAACCAAGTGGCGTAATTTTCAACTCTGGCTTATACTACTATTGACTTCAATTTTTGGTGTTTAATTCCAGACCTAATTGACCCAACCATTTCATTTCGCTTGAAGATAACAAAGGAAACCAAGTGGCGTAATTTTCAACTCTGGCTTATACTACTATTGACTTCAATTTTTGGTGTTTAATTCCAGACCTAATTGACCCAACCATTTCATTTCGCTTGAAGATAACAAAGGAAACCAAGTGGCGTAATTTTCAACTCTGGCTTATACTACTATTGACTTCAATTTTTGGTGTTTAATTCCAGACCTAATTGACCCAACCATTTCATTTCGCTTGAAGATAACAAAGGAAACCAAGTGGCGTAATTTTCAACTCTGGCTTATACTACTATTGACTTCAATTTTTGGTGTTTAATTCCAGACCTAATTGACCCAACCATTTCATTTCGCTTGAAGATAACAAAGGAAACCAAGTGGCGTAATATTCAACTCTGGCTTATACTACTATTGACTTCAATTTTTGGTGTTTAATTCCAGACCTAATTGACCCAACCAAGGTGATGGTTAAAATCGAGATCGTGGGATCCTAAAACCTTATGAAATTGCAATAATGGATAAACTCGATTATGTATACTAACAAGTAAGGATCCATTCTGCACGTCGAGTTGTAGCTGCGGGCTGCAGCTGTAGGGAGCTGTAGCTATCAGTTTTTGCATAATTGTTCGGTACAAGTAGTTGTAGCTGTCAAAAATTTAATTAAATTTGAAAAATAGTTTCTGAAAGCTCCAAAAAACTACCTCTTGTGAGGTGCGGACCCAGGATTTAATTCTTGGGGGCCTTCGATTTCTTCGAATTCGGAACTTGGGAGTTTGGGCAGAATGACTGGAGTCTGGACAAGGAACAACAGTTAATTGGAGGAGGAGAAATGTTTCGTACTCTGTGAGGGGAAAAACACACATGAGTTGTAGTATTATATAGGGAAAACTAAGGCCCGGTACCTCATGAAAACTTATCATTAGAGTCCAGGCCCCATATTTAAAAAAGTTGAGTTTTAGGCCCTATGTTTTAAGAACTTAATGATAAAACAAAGAAGCACATTAGTTAAGATGGTAAACCTCAAACTAGGAACATACGGTAGTAATTAGTAAATACTATGTGGTTTATGTAGTAACTCAGATTGGCATAGAGTGGTAAAACACTTCTGCATTACGTGGTAACCTCACTAGCTTGCATGTGGTAAACAACATATTCGAATGGTATGGTAATCCACCGGAGGAAAACGTGGTAAGTAGATTGCGTTGCCCAGTAACCACGATAGATTTATGATGGTAAACCTAAAACCAATTACGTGGTAAATACAATGTGGTTTATAGGGGTGAAAGCGGTACGGTAAATATCCGACCGATGCGGTGCCGTATCCGATTATATTCGTATCCGACAATCCGATCGGATTTTCAATATTCGTACCCGAATCCGAATCTGTATTTTAATATCTGCATTCGTATTCGTATCCAAAAATATTCAACCGTATCCAAAATATCCGATCATATCCGAAATTTGATAGGATATTATCCAGATTTTAAATATGAATATCCGAATATATTAATATACTACTCCATCTGTCCCATTTAAGATGTCTTGTTTGATTTCTGCACACAATCCAATGCACTTTTTAAATCGATCATATCTTAAAATATACTATAAGTAAAAATTATGTGAAATATATATTCTAAAACTACACGATTAGACGAATCTAACAAGACCGAACTCGACTATTTTTTTTTTCAAATATTTACTTGCAATAATATTGAGTCAAAGTTAAACAATGAACAGTGCCAAAAAGTCAAACAGGACGTCTGAAGTGGGACGGAGGGAGTATTATTTATTAATAAAAAATATCAATAACTTGGTAAAGCACATACTAATGTACTTGGTAAACCACATTCCAATAAACTTGGTAAACCTCATACAAAAGAATTTGGTAAATAATTTAAAAAACACATACCAAAGAACGTGGTAAAATACACAATAATGACTTTGTAAAGTATACTTTGAACTTGGTAAAGCACATACCAAAGAGCTTGGTAAAACATATACTATTGAACTTGGTAAAGCATATAAAATTGAACTTGGTAATCACATACAAATGAACTTGGTAAAACAATTATTATAATCTTGGTAAACCTCATAAAAATGAACTTGGTAAAACACATACTAATTTTTTTCCTTTTTATTTGTATAATATAAGTATATACATATTGCATGATTATTACTCCTCTCGTCATCAAATGATATTAATATTCAATGTTTTCATGCAATACAATGCAAATATTTAACGATTAATATCTCAAATTGTATAAAAGTAAAAGTTATAAAAATTTAATATTCTAAAATTATGTGATTAGACGAATCTAATAAGATCTCACTTGACTATGTTTTATATTATGTAACTATGTTAAAAAGTCGAATCAAAGTTACTCAATGAATAGTGTCTACTATGCCAACGTTAATATGATTAAATGACAGAGGGAGTATATAACTAAATTTATTTTCTATTTAAAATAAGTTGAGATATTAAATTATACAAATTTGATTAACTTTAGCTTCATTTGAAAAAAAAGATACGAATATTATTTTTTCTTATTTTCTAAGGGTTTAGGAATTTTATGACTGTATAGTTTGAAAGTTTTTAAGATTGTAGGGTTTAGGGATTTATAGGAAAATGTGTGGTAAGCAGTGGATCAAGATTTTGGTAAGTTTATCCTAGACCAATGGTATGCTATGTAGAAGAAATATGGTAAACCACATAAGCGAACGTGGTAAGTTTATTCGTTTAAGGGTTTAGGGTTCAAAACCGATGTTATTATTAAATGAATGTAAAATTGTCTTATTATCTTAAGCCATAAAGATTGACGGTATGTGTAACTACCATGAATCCTATTGTATGTATATACTCCAATGAGGCATATATGTTCGCATCTCATATTGCGTTCATTACTAGAAGCATCCATGTGCTCGTTGGTAAGTTCCGAATATGTATTTGTCTACCATAATTATAATCCAATTATATTTTACTATCGTAATGACGACGTGAAATATTTTTTGGGGGATCATGCTAAATTACTTGATCAACGTCACTTCGAACTCGTTCGTTATTCCCCATATATTCTTATATGTTTCACTAAATTGTCCCAATGAGGTTCAATGTCTTTACCCGTAGATTTTTTCGACGCTCTATCGCTACGTGGTAAGCTCTCATTGGAGTAATCTCTCATGGTTTCGTAGTTACTGATATACACGAATCTAAAAAGTGAATATTCTTTAACGTGGTAACTAAGCTCCATGAACTTGGTAACCATGAACAAGAAAAGATGGTAAAGAATTTTACAGAAACGGTAACGCCTAATGAATGTTTTGGTAAAGAATAAATCGAAGGGGTATGAGAGTGGAGGATAGTACAATGCACGGTTGTAGTATCCCATCCACTGACCGTCCATACACAAGTTTCATATATTATGGTAACATATTGACATCTTACCTGGTAAATAGTATGCATACATATGGTAATATAGTACTTCCTCCGTTTTTGATTAGTTGTAATATTTGCAAATTTGGTACTATTCACACATGTACTTTGACTTAAAGTTTTATCATAGTTATACAAGTTGAAATATAGCCAATTGGGATCTTGTTAGATTCGTCTCATCGAGTAGCTTTTAAATATTGAACTTTTAGAATTTTTACTTGTACCGAATTTGAGTTACTAATGATTTAAAATGTGCATTGGACGGTGTGCACAGTGGGTCCGTTACAATTTTTAAAAAATGGAGGGAGTATAAAATAATACACCAAAATTGGTGAATTAACACAATACACCAAGTTAGCACAATACACCAAATTGTTATACCATAAGTACATTTACCAAATTTTACTGAGTTTTATGTTGTCATTTACCAAGTATTTAGTTTGTATTTTACCAACGTTTTAGTTATGGTTTACCAATTTTTTGAGTTACGGTTTAACCAAGTTTTAAATTTGTGGTTTTACCAAGTTTAAGCTTGTGTTTTACTAAGTAATAAGTATGTGGTTTTACCAAGTTCAAGTTTTTCTTTACCAAGTTTTAAGTTATCATTTACCAAGTATTATGTATATAGTTTGGTACGGTGCTAGGGACGCCATTCATAAACCGTCCTTAAGTCCCCAGGACCGTCCTTCATATTTAACCAAAACTGGTGAATTAGCATAATACACCAAATTCTTATATACATTTACCAAATTTTACTAAGTTTTATGTTTCTCATTACCAAGTATTTGTTTGTATTTTACCAACATTTAATTATGGGTTACCAAGTTTAAATTTATGGTTTACCAAGTTATGAATTACAGTTTACCAAGTTTTAGATTTTGTGTTTTACCAAGTTATAAGTTTGTGATTTTACCAAATCCAAGTTTTTCTTTACCAAGTTTTAAGTTAGTTTTTACCAAGCATGTAGTTTATGTGAAGACTTGGTAAACAAATAAGTGGGTGGAAATATATTGAGAATATATGTGAAATGAGTAAAAAAATTGTGGTAGCTAAATCACAAGAAATGTGGTAATCAACAAAGTGAAGACTTGGCAACCACTTGCTGCATTTTGTGGTAAATAATTTGGGGACAAATAAATATATTGGGATGGTCACTGGGGACCGTCCCAAACATTCTGTCCACTTCAGAATGTATGAGGACCGTCCCACCGACCGACCCAACATTTTGTCCACTTCAAAACGTATGGGACGGTTCGAAATGACCGTCATCTCCACCGTCATCTTGTTGCAGTTTCAAAAAAAATAAGATATTTTTGTTGGATACAATTTTTTTACTTGGTTGGTTACCACACATTTAAATTCCAACATCATAAAGCCATCTACCATAACATACAACCAAAATTCAATATCTCGAACATCTATTTTCTACCATCCAAAATCTAATATTCCAAAATATCCAATTCCCAACATCGAAAATCTAGCATCGAATTCTACGTGGTAAAATAAAACTTAAATAAATCTAATATAGACACAAAACAATTAACTTGACCTGATGAATACACTGAAAACTGAGTATTCTATTATAAGTACAAACAAATAAAAGGATGCTACACTGAAAACTTTCTTTTGAAGCACATGTTTCCAAATAGCATCCCTAGAGTTCAAGCTCATACGGTATTCACGTAAAGCATCATCATTAAGATGAACAACTGTGAAACTGAAAGCCAAACTTCCCTGTGAAAATGCCGAAAAATTCATGATTTGATTTATCCTAAATTGTGTACAAGTTCTAAATTTTGATCAACAAAAAAGTATCAAAACCTTGTACCAAACCATATTTAGATAACCAAGGCCCAAGCACATAGTGAACTCTTCACTAATTCACTGACTTGAAGTGGGTTATTGTGGCAGTTCATACCCAATAGTATTAAAAATGAAAGTGCCTTGAGTATAAAAATGTTACAGAAGTTCCAAACTGGCATGAATCACTATTTGCCCAGCTTGCAGATTTGCACCAGAGGTCCATGCGTATCACAATGAAGCATAGAGTCTTGAATTACGATCTTGTATGAAAAATCATATCCAAAAGACTTGCTGCCCAGAATCACTGTTTTCCGAGCTTGCAAACTTGTACCAGGTCCATGCATATCAAATGAAGCATAGAGTCTTGAATTAAGGTCCTGTATGAAAAATCATAACCAAAAGATCTGCTATCCAGAGTTCTATCCAACCACTGCCAAACACTATTCTCACCACTCAAAACTATTAGATTCTACAACCAACCATTGCCAAACAGTAACATTGATCAATTAACACAACAATGTATGTGAAAATTGAGGATTCTAGACCAACATAATCATTCTATCATTTTAACGAACACACTAGGTGCGAACTATGTTCACAAGGCTAATCACACATTCAATATCAGTTCTCCACCATTTCTATATATCAAACACAAATCATTCAACTCCCACGAACTTCAGTTGAACTTAATCTTCCAATTCATAAAAAACCTAGCTTAACCTAACATATTCTTCAACCAACATTCACAAAAAAAAAGAAAAAAATATTAGAATGCATACCAACAGCGGCTTGCTGGGCCTATTGGGTTTGATTCGTCTTCTTCGGCGGCGGCATTCTTTGCATCAAAATGCGGGGTTTTCGTGTGATTCCTCTTCTTTCCTTTCTCCCTTGCTCGGTATTCTCGCGTACCAAACTCTTGCTTTCTCCCTTGCTCGCCCATTTGTATTTCTCCCTTTCTCGCTTCTTCTAGGTCTTCTCCTCTCTCTATTTTCCACTAAATGGTTGCTTAAAAATGTGGGAGCAATTTTGATAACTTTGGTCTCCTCCAAGTCCAGTTCTTCCTCCTCTCCTCTCGGTGTTTTATCTGGCGCTCTGCCGATGTTCTCTTTCTTTCGCATTGTTAGTTTTGATTTTGAATTAACCCGTTGATTAAGAGTTTAAACGTATTAAGGAGAAAAGGGCGGGGGCGTATTCATTGAGTCAAACATTGGAATAGGGTGCAAAGTATAAGAAAATGGGGGATGGGGCCTAAAAACTTGAAAAGAATTGTAAATGGAGCTTGGGCCCTAGTTTACCGTATTATATATGGGCTGGAGTTAAATGTGTATTATATATGGGTTGGAGTTAAATGTTTATAAGTATATTATATATGGACTGAAGTACATGGGCTGTATAATATTACATTCGGTGGGGCCTGGGCTTAAATACATACTCCCTCCGTTTTTTTTTTGTTAGCCACTGTTGACTAATGGGTACTGTTCACTTATATACTTTGACTTAAAGTTTTCTCATGGTTATACAAGTAAAAATATGGCCAAGTGTGATCTTGTTAGATTCGTCTCGTCTTGTAGATTTTAAATATCGAACTTTTAGAATGTTTACATGTACCAAATTTGAATTATTAGTGGTTTAAAATGTGCATTGGACTGCGTGCTGAGTGGGTCTGTAGTTATCTTTAAAAAACGGAGGAAGTACTATATAATGGACCTTTACAAAAAAAAAATTTGGTGGGGCCTGGGCCCCCAGGCCCCTTAGTAGGTCCGCCTCTGATTCCAAAAGCTCCCAAAAGCTAGTGTACAGAACGAGACTTTTGTTTTGAAATAAAAGCTAAAGCTACCAAAAGCTCCCAAATGCTGCGTGCAGAACAGACCCTAAAAGCATTAATTCGTGTGTTTATGAATTCTTGCAAGTTAATTAACACAATACAGTATAAAAACATAAAAATTAAACATAAAATATTTCCACATACATGCATATTATGTTTTTTTTCCCACATCGCACATAAGGAGTACAAGTTCTTAAGTTTAAAATTAAAGAAAATAAGTTACATTTATCCCAAATCATAAAATCCTACAAAAATTTTATACATTTAAGAGGGTGTGATCGTAAGATCATAGAAGCGTTTAAGAAGTATAATCGTAAGTTCATAATATTCTACGATCATGACCGGGATCTTATACAGATCTTACTAATTTTAAGATCCTACGAGGATCAGGATCACTTTAGAGAGAGATGATCGTAAATCGTAATATTCTAAAATCAGAATTGGTATCTTACCACTTTGAACATCATTTTGAGTTTAGCATCTCCGAGACAATTGGCTTTAAACACTAGGTTTGTTACCTTACGTTAATTATACCAGTCAACAACAGTCACTAATTTAAAACATATCATCATTATCAAAACAATAACATTAAATTGCATTAAACACAGTGCCGTCGACGAATATACATATGGTAGACCAGAGTTCATCAAGGTTTATTTAAGCGGAGCCAACCAATTTTCAGAGTTCCAGGGTTGTAAGGAAAAATAAACAAGGGGCTTCGTTTTCAGGAAAAGAAAACCAAGTCCAAGTGTATGCACTTACCACCATTCTACAGAAATTTTTCTATGCAGGTGGTTAGTGTCGACTCTGGAACCGCACCAATGACAGCATCTTTCTTCTCCCCGTTCTTGAATATTATAACTGTTGGAATGCTTCGTATCCCATATTGCGTTGCTATTGAAGGGCATTCATCAGTGTTGACCTTGTAGCATTTGAGCTTACCGGCGTATTGCTTTGCCAGCTTGTCGATAACAGGGTGGATCATGCGGCACGGCCCACACCAAGGTGCCCAAAATTCGACCAGTACAGGAGTAGCACAGTCGAGTACAAGGGATTGCCAAGCTGAATCAGTAACAGAAGCCACTGCAATTTTCCAGATGAAAATTGAACTACTATCACATTCGATAATAGAATGAATGAAAATTACTCCAACTTCACAGGATTTGGAACAAACTTTAGATTCACAATTGTGCTAGTCCTATTTAGAGAGCAGTGGAAAATATTTAGGATAAACTGCAGATAAGAGCATTGTGAAGTTGTGATGGAAAAGTGTGCATAAAACAGACAACATATCATAAGTTTTTGCCTAGGCAATAAAATTGATTTTCAACCAATTTATACTCACCTCTGCATTCGCGAAGACTGTAAAGTATAAGAAACACAATTTTGCATTTAGCCATGATCACATGAGTGCTCAAGTGACACAAAATAATTTCATATTTAAGACCTTTTGAAAGCAGACAATAAGCAAATGCGTGGGAAATAAACTAAAATGAATGGGAACCTCAACAACTGAAAGAATATTAATAATAATAAAGAAATGTTTTTGCCATGGGCGGAAAGTTAGGTGATACAGTAGTATTTAGATAGAGGAGTTTTCGTCCCATTCCATCCAATTCTTCTCTCTTTTTACCAGATTAAAGATTCCAAACAGAGCGTTATAGGTGCAGTAATTAAGGATTTTTTGTGAAAATGAAAAGGCTATAGAATGAATTATAGAAATGAGGAATCTAATAAAATTGTTTGATACCTGGATTTAAGAATTGAAGTTGAATGAAAAATAATGAAAAAAAGAATCAACAAACAAAAATGACAAAGATGAACTTTCTTATAATATAAACATGTCATCAGTACATAGATGACAAAAATTAAGCTGGGGAAAGCTGAAATCAGATTAAAAGTAAATTTGCCTTTTATCATTTTGCTACCCTTCTGCTAATTAAGTTGCAACTTTGAACCAAAAATTTCCCCTAAATTTTCTTCTTCTGATCATCTGTCTATTTGCTATTCCTTCTATTTGCCTTTTTAAAATCCTCAAACAATACAATGCGGATAAATTCATAATACTGGAACATGGATGGTCCATACTCCAATATTCATATTCTTCTATTCAACAATGATCAGCGTCGGACACTTTTAACCGCCTCAAGAATGATTATTTCACTTCCAATTTGATACAATTCAACTCACCAAACATTCAACAGGATGGCTGAACTAGAAAAATAGCAATGTATTCCACGTTTTTGAACTAAACAAGCAATGTTCCCAAACCCAAAAAGTCGTCAGCAAACAGTATGAGATCAAAATTTTCAAGTCCAAACAACAACACAATTGACTCTAACCACAACAGACTAAAAATCACACAGCAAGCTAAAAAAAAAAAACAGCAGTAAACAGCAAGCACTCATATTCGATAACGGTAGAAAAATACATTACTAAGATTCGACAGACTACGGGAGCACAAACCTTCTACAGCTGTTTCTTGTGCCTCGCAGACGATTCGGCTACCTCGGCTGGCAAGTCTTGGTCTGAAGCTCAACCTTGCCGTGGAGAGGGTCGGCTGGATCTTGAGGCCTTTATACTCCGAGAATTTGACGGAGCTCCTCCTGCCAGAAACGGCGACGGGAGGCAAAGAAGCCGATGGAAGAGCGGAGGCCCTTGGCACCGCGAAGGTTTCGAACACGACGGCAGCCATGGCGAAACACGAGAAACAGGGCGAAATTGGTGGGTGAGGAAGGATATAACTGGGAAGGAAATCGGGGAGCAAGGGTGTGTGTGTCGTGTGGGTGAGTTTTCAAGTTCGGTATTTGTTTGGGGATTTTTTAGGAGCGGATGAATGGATGGATATGAGGTTCCTATCTTACGTGTCTACTGCTTGCTCTATTGGGCCGCTGGGCCCTTTTAGGCCCATAAACATGCTTCCAAAATCAATCTTTTTCTTTTCTTACGTGTCGAAGGTTTTGCTTTATTGTCACTCCTTAAAATGACTTACACTAAATCAGAACTTAAAATAATGAAGTACTTGCATTATTTAAAGCCAATTGCAATGTGATCACCCCAAGTTTTTGGCAAACATATGCAAAAGACTGAAAGATTCAACACAAGAATCATGACAAAACTACAAATGCTACAAATGGCGGTAAACATGCTATCCACCGTACCCTACATTACAAGCAGAATTTTGAATAAGTTTATTTGAATATGGTGGTTACATGCATGCAAGCAAATCCAATACCACTAACTATGACAGTTTCCGTTCACGCATGTAATACTGCTCGATTTTGTCTACATCTTCTGGGACATCAACGCCATGGGACTCATGGTCAACTTTGATCACCTGCCCAGGAGGCCAGGAATAAAAAAATAACCACTAGACTAGTTAATGAATTCTTTAGAGAGGTTTTAAGGGTGAGAGGGGCCGGCATTGCTCAGAAAGGATTACTACTATCACTTATCCTATCTATCATAGAGACATTAATTAAAGACGGGAACGTCGCCGCAAAGCAATGCAGAAAGATCATGGGAAGTTATTCCAAGGCATCTAAGAAAAGTAGTGCATTTCTTGTTAGCAAAAAGAACTTAGAAAGAACCTTCATCATGTATCCACTCTCAAGGACCTTCAACTGTTTCAGGTCTTCTTCCAATGGAATTAGTGGAGTTGGCGGCAGATCTGGATATATTTTGAGAAACTTTGCATCATAGCTCTGTGAGGACACGGCACACAAAAGATATGAGACTCTAATGCACAAAATGATCACAATAAGAATGAATGCTTTGAGTTATAATGCTATCTGCCTTGGTACCTGAATCCCTAAATGAAGTAAATAAGGAAATTGAGTGTTGATCCTTCCAGATCTGTATTAAAATCAATCAGGGAAGGGTTCATAAATTTTCCAAAATTTGATTATGTAGCCCAAAAGATGGGTATTCGTAAAGCATACAACAGGAGGATAACTAACTTGTTGAATCGTATAAGCCCTCGTGAAAAATAAATAGCATAACCACGGTTATTAAGCATGCATTTGACACGATTTGGATCAAATGCATCCTCCTCAGGTTTCAAAGAAGTAACAGCAGTGCTGAAAACTGCATCAGGTGCAGCCTACAGCAGACACAAGTTCAATGTCAGTTGCATTCAAGCACAGTGCAATGTGGTCCAGCAAAAGCAGCAATACACTGCTTTACCTGCAGCATGTAAAGTGGGGTATCATTCAAGGAATGATCTAACTTGAACATGTCCAACTCTATATCTTTCACTCTGTTATTGTCATTCATATCAGCATATTCCCCAATGAATTCATGCTTTCGATGTTTTGATCATTTTTTGCCCAAAGCAATTCTAACAAGTTTAATACAAAAACAAAAAAAAAAAAAGAAAAACAAAAAACACACACACCATAACTACTACTAGTATTGTTGTCCCCACAACCCTTATGAATACATTACTACTAAGTAGAAGTATCCCATAACAACCCCATTCCATGTTGTCCCCACAGATTGTCCTATAACATCAATTTGCAGACAACTAGTATTGCTTTGAGATTGGTAGAACTTTAGCCTTAACCTTGTTGTGTGCAAACAAGATTTGCAATTAAAAGAACATAATGTCATGAACACTCAAGATGAGACATGAATCGACAGTAACCATAGAATGTATGCCTTCCCGCCAAATAAACTAAACCACAAGACAGTCCCATATTATTGACATAACATCGAGGATGAATGATGAGCGAATACCTTATCTGCACTGCAGGGCCTTGACAGTGCCATCTATAGTTCCAGGTTCTACTAGTGGTTCATCCCCTTGTATATTGACAACAACATCATACTGCTTTCCAATCTTCTGAAGTGCTTCATTACAGCGCTCAGTGCCTATGGAAGCCCAAATAGTGATCAAACATCCAAAACACTCAGCATAATTTAAGATCACAGAATGCGCAACTGCTTGAAACCATTTCGACGTGATTCCGATGTCATCACCACATCGGCACCGAATTCTCTACAGCATTTAGCAATGTTATCATCATCTGTTGCAACAACTGAATGTAGGACAAATTATCAGGTAAGGAACCACCAAACTAAATTCATACTCCTCATATTCTAAGAGTAACAGATGTGAGAGACAGGAAACAGAGGAGTTTGAATTTTACCAACATGATCCAGAGTTGTAGCCGTATTTGCTCTTTCCCATGTTCTCTGTGATCAACAGCCAAAAGGGAGCCAAAATCATCGCCCGTAGTATTTCTACTTTAACAATTTTGCTTTTTCGTGCAAATTAAGCATCAAAAGGGCGTCCGATATATGAAAATACCATTACAAAATTACCAAAACATCAAAGAGTCACATAAATTACAAGGAAAAATTGGCCCCAAAAAAAGGAACAAAAAGAAAATAATAATTAAAAAATGGGACCCGTTATATACACACAAGTTTTTTCCACAAACACACAAAAAATCATTGGATTGGGGCACACACAAAAATACATACCCATTCTACCCTTTCAACTCATATAATACATTCGGAGTCCAGGTCTTTTTGTTTTTAGTCCAGGCCTACTATGTTTTCTAACACACATCGGGTGAAGGGTTTAGCTCTCTAGGGCACACACACTTTGCAAGAGAAAGAGAAAATTGAAGAACACCCACCACAAGAACACACGAGAAGAAGAAGGCCAAGTGAAAGAAACCAAATCTGTTAATAAAAAAATGCCTAGGACGCGGGGAGGGAGGGCTGGCGGCGGCTGTGGTGGTGGCGGTGGCGGGCGTGGCGGGCGTGGCGGTGGAGACGGTGAAGAAGAAGGTATGTTCTGTATTTTATTTCAGATCTAGGTTAGGGTGGGTCTTGCCCTTTGTTTAACTGTCTTAGTTTTAGGGATTAACTTTTGATATTGAATGTGTTTGGTTTGAAGATTGAAGTAGATTGGTTTGAAGATTCAAGTAGATTTGGTTTAGTTTTGATTTGAAGATTGAAGTAGATTTGGTTTAGTTTTGAGATGAGATTGGAGATGGGAACACACGGACAGACGAACAGGGTTTAGGTTGATGTGGTGGCCGGTGGGTGTTGGACGGTGGGTGATGTGGTGGCCGGCCATTGATGGCCGGCCGGGAGATGAGAGGAACGTCCAATACAGGACGTTCCTCCTTTTTTTTTTTTTTAATTTCCCTGGTTACAGCGAACGGCCATGGTTGTCCATGGCCGTTCTTTTTGGAACGTCCATTGCTGGACGTTTTGGTAGGGGCCGAACGGCCACTACTGGCCGTTCGGTTGGAACAGTGGCCGGCCAGTACTGGCCGGCCGTGCCTTGTTTCATTTGTTTTTTTTCTTCTGTATTCTTTTACATCATATGTTAATATATTTTGTGTGCCCCAATCCAATCGTGATTTGTGTGCCCTAATTCCTATTGTGATTGTGTGCCCCAATCGTGTTTTGTGTGCTCTAATCCAATTGTAATTTGTGTGCCCCTAATCCCTATCCCTATTGTAATATAATATATTAGGTAAGGGTATTTAAGATATTTTACAAGTAATTTGAGTGCCCCTAACAAATTGTTAGTGCATATAACAGCGGCCTTAAAAAATATATACATATGAAAAAAAAAAAAAACCCAAAGAAAAACACCTGAATCATGGGCTTGCCCAAGATATGAACAAGAGGCTTTCCCTTGAAGCGAGAAGAAGCGTACCGAGCAGGTATAATGCCGATAACCCTGCTCCGGAACTTACGGGATCGGATGCAGTATTAGCTATGGCAGGGGTGAGCACGGTTATCCTTAGTTTTTTTAAGTATTTGTATTTGTATTTGAAGACAAATACTTAGATGAATTATTTGTATCTGTAACCGGACTCTCCGGACTCTCGGTTGGTTAACGGGGTTCAGTTTCGATCTGATTCAGCAGTTAAGTGATTCGGTTCGAATATTTTATTCAAGCCTATTAAATTGAAATTTATGATCAAATTTTGAATCTTTTGTAGGTTTATTTTTGAGGTTATTACAATATAATTAAAAAATTATATAATTATCGAATTCGGTGGTTATTTTTAGTGTTATCAAAATATATAATAAAATTTATCTAGTGTTTATTTCAATGATGAGTATTCTTAACAGTAAAAACTCAACATATGACATATTTTTATAATTATCTTTACTTTTAAATACTTATTTTATTTTATATACTTAGAGAATTAAATAAATAATAATATATATTATTGATATATATGTACCATTAAATATGTATAGTATATACAATATATATAATTTTTTAACTATACAATATATATAATTTTTTAAACACAAGAAATATATTCGATCGATTCGGTTAATCGGGAAAAAAATAAAAATATTTGTATTTGTATTTGAACCGGGCAAATACTTAAATGAAGTATTTGTATTTGAACCGGGTTCCTCGATTAACCGAAAATTCGGTTCGGTTTCGAACCGATTTTGCGGTTCAGTGAATCGGTTCGAATATTTTGCCCACCCCTGCCTATGGGCACCAATTGCCACCGCAGCAGCTGCCCCAACGCCAGGCCAAGAAGCATGGCCTTGGTGGGGCTAGAGGTCGACAATGACGGGGATGAGGTGTCGCAGATCGTCATGTTGGTAAGAACGGAACCAAACTTTAATATCTGGTGGTTGGCGATCGTGCCAGCAAATGGGCGCGACGACGGCGGGAGTCCGAAGAGAGTAGTGGGTTGCAGTAGTGTTGGACCGTGGCCGTGAGCCCAGTCCTTTTTTTTTTTTAAAAAAAACTTAATGCATGGAATTAAAAAATATTCATGATTAAAAAATATATATAAAAATTAGTAGTTAATTATTTTTATTGGCGAAGCGAAGCCAGAAAAAAAGTAGCAAAAAGAAAATAAAAGAAGAAAGTGAAAAAACCTAGCAAAGGAGAATCAAGCCCTAGGGAACCATACGCAGGACGCATTCGCCGCCATGTCCCCTAACATGAAATCCAGAGGGAATGCCCATGTTGTAAAAAATTCTCGAATCGACGCTCCATGCCTAGCAAGACGATCCACCACCTTATTCCCTTCCCGAAGAACATGGAAGATCTGGCACTCCTCAAAAGACGATTTCAACTCTTTCACTTTCCTGACAATGGCAGAGAAAGGATGAAACTTCTCCTTGGAATCCAGCAGCTTGATGGATGCCTTCGAATCTGAATAAACACACACACGGTCTACTCCCATGGTCTTTACATAAGAGAGCCCCGCCAACAGAGCTTTAAGTTCAGCAAATGTGTTTGTCACTTCACCAAGATATCACTGCCCACTCATTTCCAATGCGCATCTTCACTTCTGACCACAAAGCCGAATCCCGACCTTCCCGGATTCTCCACAGAACTTCCATCGACGTGAAGGATGGTATCGTACCCCCTTCTCATATGCCAATTAACCAACCTAACGACAGATGCTTGAAAGGAGGGAGAAACCTGGGATTTATAGATATCTGAAATTAGGGAGGAGATATCCCTCTTCAGCTGCCACATAGACTTGTGTATCCCACGGAAGACTCGAGCATTCCTTTCCACCCATAGCATCCAAAGAGTAGCCAGGAAAATATTCCCATACCAACGATGCATCCCTTTCAAGAATGTACAGATGGACTCCTTGGGAATAGTATAAACATCATGAGGGATTTCCACTTGCACCGCATACTAGACAAGAGCAGCCCACGTGCAAGAAAACAAGCAATGAGACCACGTCTCCTCGGAAACTCCGCAAAGCACACATAAAGGTGAAGGAGTCAAATGCCGCCTGAACCGTAAAAAATTAACTGGCAGCGCTTCATGGCTAACGAGCCACACAAGAAACCAGTTTTTTGCAGGTATGTCCACCTTCCACAGCCAACTCCAATCCGAACCGAGAGAAATCCGAAGAAAGAAACTTGTACGGGGACTTAACAGTATACTCACCTGAAGGATTCCCTGCCCAAATCCATAAGTCGTCTGTGGAATCATGTAGTGGGGGAGGAGGGGAATTAGTGATATCCTCCAAGAGTTGAGCTGGCATCGGTGTAGAGATGGATGCCAATTCCAACAGCCTCCATCAATTACATCTTTAACTTTAAGCCCAAGGTCCTGAGTAGCGACATATGGCAATTGCGAACCTTGGCCCTTCCACCATCTCGAAAACCAGAGTGATACATCACCCTTCCCCAGCCTAAGCTGGAAGCCACCCTGGAGTAGCGGCAGCAACATCACTAACAGCCGTGAAATATGAGACCGCAGCTTAAGTGTCGTCCTATGCAAAGAATTCGATGGATGGAACGAATCCCCAATTAACTGCACCCAGGTTTTATCAGGACAATGGAGAACACCCCACAAAAGCTTCCCTAGAAGAGCAATATTCATAATACGTGCTCGTCTAAGACGGCGCCCCCCCCCCCCCCCCCCCCCCCCCCCCGCAGCTTGGAAACAGTTTACCAACTCACCAAATGTAATCCCTTACCACATCTATCCTTCCACAGAAACCGACTAATTCTCCTATCAATACCACGACACACTGCCTCCAGGAGCCAATGGATCTGCATGAAATATGAGGGTATAGCTGCTGGAACTGAATGACAGAGGGTGAGTCGACCAGCTTTATTAAGAAGCTTGGCCGCCCATCCTTCTAAACGACCATCCATCTTATCAAATAGAAAGGTGAAATCAGTAATGCGCCGCCGTCCCCAGAGCATAGGCAAGCCCAAATATGTACCAAAAGTTTCAACCTGGGGATCTGTAATGTGGATATCACCCATTGTCTATCCAAATCGAAGATAGATGGGGAGATCAGAACTCAAGACTTCTGAGCATTTAGCACCATGCCAGATTCTTTAGCAAATCTACTCAAAGTTTAAGAAATAGTATGTATACTAACTCTGTCCATATCTGAGCACAATATGAGATCATCAGCAAAACACATATGAGACAGGCCAACGTTCGCACCTGGAAGCCAAATGGATTTCCAACTCCCTCCTTCCACCAAAGAAGCAATCAACACAGATAATTTCTCCACCACCAACAAAAAAAGATATGGAGACATGGGATCTCCCTGTCGAAGTCCTTTCCCTGGACGAAATGGAGGTAAAGCCTGATCGTTCCAAATAAGAGAGTAAGATGGGGAATACACACAGTGCATAATCAATTCAATAAGTGCCCCAGGTAGCCCAATCTCATGCAAACAGTTCTCTGAAAACTCCCACAAGACATTATCGTATGCCTTCGCAATGTCTATTTTAAGCACCACCGCCCGGACACGAGAAGAGGGATCGGATATATACCCCAGCAGCTCTTGAAGAGTGAGGGCATTGTCCACCGAGCATCTACCTGGCAGAAAAGCGGATTGATGGGAAGAAATACATTCCTGCAGACAAGGCCGAATGCAATTGATAATTACCTTAGTCAGGATTTTGTAGACCACATTGCATAGAGTAATTGGTCTAAACTGTGAAAAGAAACACGGTCTTTCCACCTTAGGTATCGAACAAATGTATGCCTTCGTGACCGCTGCAGGAAGGGTTCGCTCCACAAAGGCCTTCGAAACAAAACCAAGTACTGCCGGACCAACGACGTTCCAGAAATGCTTATAAAATAAAGCGGGGAAACCATCCAGTCCTGGGGCAAAGTACCCGTTCATACTATTCGCCACCTTAACAACTTCATCCTCCGTAATCTCCCCCATTAGCTGAGAGACAAGGTCACCAGAGAACTCAGGTAACGGTGGCAGAGGAAGAAAACCATCTCCATCTACATGTCCACCGGAAGATGAGATTGGACCAGTGTACAGGTCTTTCCAAAAAATCCTGGCATGTGATTTCAAAGTAGAATCCTCTTCACACCAATCCCCAGAAGGCAGAAAAAGACCATGGACCTGTTCCCTATGACTCTTGCATTTAACGCGGGCATGAAAATAAGCTGTATTCCTATCACCACACCTAACCCACTTCTCACGAGATCTTTGGTACCAGAATAATTCTTCTTGAGCTAAGAGAGATTCATACTTAGATTTCAGTTCAGCCTCTAGCAAGTAACCGAATAGAATTCGTGCGTTCAAGGGCCTTGGCTATACCCCCAGTCGCTTAAGAAGCTTCAGCTTACGCCACTTGAAATTAACACCATGAGCTTGCTTGAATTGAATCGAGGCCTCTTGCACATGCCTTAGCTGATGAATGATAGAGTCTGCAGGATGGTCCCAAGCAGAAGCCACCAAGTCCCTATAACCATTCGAAAGCATCCATCCCTATAACCATTCGAAAGCATCCATAAGGCTTCCCAACGGAAAGAGACCAATTGAGACCGAGGCTCGTCCTTCCAACATCGTAAAAGTAGAGGGCAGTGGTCCGACCCCAGCATAGGGAGGACCTGGACATACCCCTGCTGGAATTGAGAAATCCATCCGAGATTCCCTACTGCTCTATCCAAACACTTATAAATCCGACTAGCATTCCTCCATTATTTTCAATCCATTTCCGTGTCTGAAACGGGTATTTGATCGCATTCCGGTCTTATATTGAATAAGAAAGCAGTTGAATTGGACTGATTTATGCATAATTATAAAAATAATAAGCTGGTATGAAAAATGCATAAATACGTAATTTTATTACACATTTATGTTAGAAAAATCCAAAAACATGAGAAAAAGAAAAGAAAAGAAAAAGGAAATAAAAAGATGGGAAAAGAAATGAAAACCCACAAAATTTTGATATTTTTCAGGAAATTACGACGCTAGACTCAACTACAACGCTAAGCATGTTCAGCGTCGTAGCCGAGTATAGCGTCATAGGCAGAGACTGAGGCAGAATTTTGAAGGAAGAAGGGTACGACGCTGAGCAAGGATAGCGTCGTACTTGAGTATAGCGACGTAATGGAGGATAGCGTCGTAGGCTGTTCATCTAGAGATAGGAGGTGCCCTCGAGATGGAAGACTACGACGCAAGACATGTTCAGCATCGTAGTAACGTTTAACGTCGTAACGAGCCATAGCGTCGTACCAAGCTTCAGAATTCAAATTTGAAGGCCTGGGGGCCCATGGGCCTAGGGTTTCCCACCTATTTAAGGAGGAGTTGACTCCCGTGATCAGTCACTTCACAACATTCCATTCCTTGGAGGCAACTCAAGTTCTTGAGATGTGTGTAGGTAGTTAGTTTAGTTAGGGTTTATTTTTTGTATTATTTACATTTATGTCTTAGATTAGCTCTTTATTATGCTAGATTAGTTATTTTGATAGTGTTTTCAGCTTAGGGTAGCCATATTTTCCCTTTTACAGTTTTGTTAAACTCTTATTTAGGTTTGAAACACCCAAATAATGGCTATTATCAAACCATTTGCTTATAAATGGGAAGTTAATATAAAAAAGAGTTCCAAAACATGAAATGAAAATGACTCCATGGATTTTCTTGCTTTATTTTTGGTTTAATGACCATTTGGTCATCTTATTTTCTGTTTATATGTGGGTTCTTGGTTATTTCCCTTCTCTGTGGGGCTTATGCATGTTTTTATGGTTGAAAACCCTCACTTGGGTTTGTGGTTCATTTGTGCTTTGTTTTGCCTTATTTTTTCTTAATTTTTTTGCATTCTAGCTTATTTTTCATACCTGTCTTGATGTCTGTTTTTGCATTTGTGAACCATAAAATCTGAAAATAGGGTTTGCAATCGCATAGATTGCATTTACCCGACCAACACTTGTGTTCTGGGGTAGCTACGACGCTAACCGCCCTACGACGCTAACCTAGGTTAGCGACGTGGGGGAATGTTTTACGTCGTAGCTGTTTCGGACTTAAAGAATATTTGTCCTACGACGCTAATCCTAGGATAGCGTCGTAATTTTTGTCTAGGGTCGTAGGACCCCAAAATACTTCCATTCTCACAAAAAACCCACCTACGACGCTACACCCACGACGCTGTCCTAGGATAGCGTCGTAATTTAGTGTATAGCGTCGTACCCCCCAATTTTATCAACACTTCTAAAAATTCACCCTACGACGCTACACCCACGACGCTATCCTAGGATAGCGTCGTGATTTAGTGTATAGCGTCGTAGCATCCCGACTTTTTCAGAAACCATCTTTTCTTACTACGACGCTAGACCCTACGACATAACCCATGTTTAACATCGTAGGACATGCTTAGCGTCGTAGTCCCCCATTTCTAAACTTCCATGCACGACGTCAACCCTACGACGTGAAACACAGTATAGCGTCGTAATAGTGTGTAGCGTCGTACATAACCCTTTAACTCTAAAATTTTCATCTCTTTCACCAATCCATGACGATGCTATCCTCACGGCGCTATTTGGATAGCGTCGTAAAATCTGTCTAGCGTCGTATTTGACATTTTTTGCCAAATTTTCCAATTCTCCATTTTCTTCATTAATTAATTAAACCCTTAAGTCAATAATTAAAGATCATGATTAGCAATGATTAATATCGATAATTACCTTGATTAAAGGATCTTTGTTCAATTCTCCCTAAAACATTTTTCTATAAACAAAACCTTAATGCCTTAAGCAGATAATTTGAATTGTAATTAATTACGGTATGAAGGATTATTTAAGTCATTAGTTATGGATTAATTCCATAACCTTGTATGAGAAACCAATGTCTCTCATACAAGGCATCCTCTTTTATTTTATTTTATTTTCATTTTGTCTTTTTCGTGATGTGTGAACGAGCAGTAAGAGATATCACAGAATAATGTCGGCGAACGGTCCCTTCACCGGGAAATGAAGTAGCCCGTAGTCTGTATGTTAATTGCTGTTTGTTATTTTGCATGGTTTGGATAACAATTAATGAGGCCAGACGAACGGTCCTTTCACCGGGAAATGAAGTAGCCACTCAGTTAATTACTATCCAAATACAGTTTTATTTTCTTTATCTTAATTTCCAAACCCAAATTCTAATCTGTAATATGAGTATGTTAATATCTGTCAATATTAGCTGATGAACATTGCAGAGAGGAAACATGTAGTTTGTTTTATTTATTTATTTTTTATTTATTTATTTTTTTTTTTCTGAATTCGAAAATAGTAGAGGCCCAACTGGTAGCGACACTACCATTATAGGGATTCTGCTGTCTAAATTCATTCCATCTAAGTAATTGGAAAATTGGATAGCAGATGCTTGTAGTCCACCCGATTATTCTACCACCACTTTTTGGCCTCACGGCTGCTTCATATCTGTGTCCCACGTTCTATCTAAACCCACCATTATATTTTGGGTTAATTAATTTTACACTTCCATATATCCGTATGCATGCTATTATTATGTAATTATTGTGGTCTATAATATTTTGGGATCCTTCGCTTCGACATTAGAAGTCTAGATTTAAACAGATGTGCATATTAAACTTCCAACAAAAACTCATTTATAAAATCCGGAAGTAAGGGATAAATTCCTCAGTTATGTCTAGTTCATATTCTGTCAAAGGTTAAATTTTGGGAAATTAGAAGCAGAGTCAGCGACTAGGTCTTATCTAGACTGAAAGGGTCTGTGTTCTTATTGAGAGTCTAGTACCTGTTTAGGGAATGGTTTTCAAATTTATTATTTTCCGAAATTGCTATGTGTTGGGAATTTAGTCTTAACTGTTACACCGAGATGGGATCCACTTGGATTCAAATACAGTGTGATAGATAACTCTAAGGGAACAATACGTAGGCCTTGGCTATCTTCTAAGATAGGGTTGAGTTCCTTTCAACTGCTATCCTCTTCTTCCAAAGCCTATTCTTGAGTCCTGAGTGAGTACATCCAGAATGAACTAATCTATTAGTTCGTTTCATTAGTTTGTATCTCATAACCACCCGGAAGGAAGTGAACACTGCGAGCGGTTCACAGAGATCCGGGAATTCTTGATCCACGTCCGGTCATCCTGACTGGGGGCTTTCTTTTACTACCAGTACGAAGCTTTTGAAACTTCCGAGTGATAGGTTTTTAAAACGCTTTCTTTACTGCTTTCTTTTAAAACGCTTTTATAGAGGTCACTCGGATGCGTCGCTAGATCTTCTAACTGCTACTAGGACTGAGAGTTAAGGGATAGTTCAGGCTTATTTTTAGACTTTGGGTGTGACATGGGGGAATGATAGCAGTACTTGGCATTTCAATTAATGATCTGTCAGGTGTTTCTTGTCCACCACAGATAAAATAACATACCCTGGTCGGGGCAGTTATGAATCTGTGGTATCTTAGAATTTGCGGTCTTAAGAACATGTAAACTCATACTGTAAGTACGTATATGTTAAAGGGAACATAGTACTGAGAGCATGAGAACTAGCTATCTGACAGGATTATCCCAAACAAAGATCTGTGTATTAAAAATGGAAGTTTAATTATGCTTTATCTGAATCTTGTCCAATCTTTATTCTTCTCCCCCTCTCCTTTCTGTCATCATTTTGAATCAGCTTCATAGCTAGCATAGCATAGATTTACAACTTTCTTAGAATAATTTTTACTGCTTCCATAGGATAATTTTATCTGCTTTTTTAGACTTTATTTCGATTGCTTTTTAGCATAAACTTATCCGCTTTCTAGAATAGATTAATGTGCTTTGTAGAATAATTAAACTGCTTTCATAGTTTAGATTAAATTCAGTAAAGTAGTTGATAGTCAACTTCTAAAACTGATTAGAGCAATACGAATGGAAAATCTAGTAAAACGGTGTGGGACCTGCTTCTATCGCACATCATCCAGTTAACGATCCGGACTTATTATAAATATTGCAATTTTTGACACCGTGCGCTTTCGGGCCACAGTTTCTTAACACGAGTAGTAAAAACGTGACAACCTAAATATATCCTTAATCCCAACTCCATCTTCATAAATTGGTTTCATTAAATAAAACATAAACCGAGAGATTATTTCATTATCATTATTTCGAAAATACTCGTGTGGGAAAATTGTCAAAAGTTTCGTGCCGCCGTTGCCGGGGAGGATGCAGCGCCGTTTTATTAGAGAATTACATTCCTGATTGCTCATAGATTAACTTATATATATAAATGTATCTTATTCCCCGAATCAATTCTAACCTGGGGATTGTACAGGTACTGTCATCGCTGAAACCATTGTTCTATAAAGGAGACACCAGCCGAGATCCCGTTCAATGCAGAAATCAAGAAAACAGCTCGACGTCTAAGGGTTCTAGCTAGGCAGAGAAAGGAACGGGAAAGGCAGGAACTGTTTTCTCCAAGTACAAGCAGTGATATTTCGGATATGACAAACCCTGAAATCTCACCCATCATACCACCAAACCCACCACTTCAAAACATCCAGGAGGACCCAGAGGATGTTAATGACGAGAATTTGGACGATCCCTCTCCTCAGGTCATTCAGGGAGGAGGAAACGTTCCAAACCTCGACCATCAACACTTCGAGGCCCCTCCAAATAACCCCAATAACTTCCAAAACAACCCCAACTTCCAGAATCAGCAGTATCAGAATCCCAACCAATTCAATCCCAACCAGTATAATCCAAACCCGCAAGATCATAATGACCCAAGAAACTTCTACCCCAACCAGAACTTCAACCCACAGGATCAATATCAAGGGCAGTATCAGGGACAATACCAAGGAGGTCCAGGGAACAATCAGCAGCCCGCTGCTGCTGATTATATGCAGCCTATAGTGGAACCCTACTTGAACGTGCCAGGCAGAGCACCGATAGCAGCAAGGAACTTTGAGTTAAAACCTGCTTTGATCAATCTAGTGCAGAACAACCAGTTCGCGGGGGCCAACCATGAAGACCCACACGATCATTTGGCAACATTCTTGGAACTTTGCAACACGATCAAGAATCAGGGCGTTTCACAGAACACTATTAGGATGATGTTGTTCCCGTTCTCATTATGCAGTGGAGCAAAAACCTGGTATAAGTCAATGCTGGTAAATCAGAGGAGTAGCTGGGAGGACATAGTAAGAAATTTCTTGGTGAAATACTTTCCGGAGTGGGAAATAGATGAGGGAAGATCTAAAATTTCTGAGTTTAAGATGAAGGCAGAGGAGTCTCTGTACGATGCCAAAGAGAGGTTTATGAATCTGTTGAGGAAGTGTCCTCAACACGGGTTTCAAGGATGGGAGCAGTTAAGAAAATTTATAATGGTCTGACGCTGGCATGGAAGCATATGCTAGACGCAGCAGGAGGACAACACCTATTGCACATGCCCATGGATCAAGCATGGGCTAAGATTGAAACAATGAGTGTAAATAGGTCTGTACTGAATGATGATAATGCTAATGATACCCCTCCCCATGGACTTTGTGTTGTAGGTACAGCAGAAAAATCAGATTTGAAAAAGCTGCAGGAACAGGTGGCGGCATTGTCTGTTAATCAAGGAGCCGGAAGTTCTGCTCAAGGACAGCAAACAGATGTGATCTGTGGACTGTGTCAGGGTGCTCACGCAACTGACACATGTGAACAGATTGCAGCTGAAAGCTGTAATTTTGCAGGAGCTTTCCCGAACCGACACCCGAACTTATCTTACTCCAATAACAATGTCCTTAATTCCCACCTTCTGAACAAGCCACAACAATTCAATCCTCAGCAGAACCAAGGATTTAATCAAAACAGAGGCCATAATTTCCAAAACCAAAACAAAATTTTCCAACCCCAAATCCAACAAAGACCCCCTCAGAACTTCCAGCAGCCTAACCAAAATTTCCAGAATTTCCAGCCCCAGCCCCAGTTTATACCCAATCAAGGCCAGTGGAACCAGAACCAGAATCAAAGTCAGATTCAAAAGTCACCATCAAGGCTGGAGAATTTGATGACTGATTTTATCACGAGCCAGAAGGAGATCAATGCACAGCTGCAGGTCTCCATCAGAAATGTGGAGACCCAAGTGACGCAAATGGCCAGTGAATTACAAAAGAGGGACAAGGGAGCATTGCCTAGCGCGGCGGAGAAAAACCCGCAGTGCAAGGCAATAACTTTGAAATCTGGAAAGGTGTTGGCTGGACCAAAGGGAAAAGATGCTGTGAAAAAGGGAGGTGAATCTGGAAAGGAAAATACTATTGATGAGGAAGCAGATGATGCTGAAAGAGAGACAGCCAACTTGCAGACTGAAGCTGCAGCAGATAAGGCTGAAAACGGTAAAGGTGAAGGTACAATTTCTGACCCTTCACCACAAAAAACTTTTGATAATAACAAGTTCATGCCAAGGGTCCCGTACCCAGCAAGGCTGAAAAATAAACAACAAGACCTGAAGTTTGAAAAATTTCTGAAAAGACTGCAAGAAGTTGAGATTACCATACCTTTGATTGAAATGATCTATGAAATGCCAACCTATGCTAAGTTCTTAAAAGAAATGGTTTCAGGAAAAAGAAAGGTTGAGAAGGATGAATTGGTGGTACTCAACAGCACTTGCAGTGCTATCATTCAAAAGAAGCTACCGGTAAAGAAAGAAGACCCTGGATGCTATACTCTGCCGATCAGGATTGGCCAAGTCAGCGTTGGAAAAGGATTATGTGACCTCGGCTCCAACATCAACGTCATGCCACTAACCATGGTTAAACATCTCAAGCTTGGAGTGGTGGAGCCTATCAAGTGAGGCTCCAACTTGCGGATAGGTCAATTACAAAGCCAATCGGGATCCTGAAGGATGTGATAATCAAAGTTGGCAGTACTCCGTTTCCAGTAGACTTCATCATTTTGGACATCGAAGAGGACTCCGACATGCCTCTCATTTTAGGCATGCCATTCTTGGCCACTGGCGGAGCCTTGATCGACGCCAAATCTGGAAAGGTGACGCTCCGGGTGGACGGAGATGAGGTCGTCTTTGACATGGTTCAACTGCAGAAATTCCCAAATGACAGTTCTTGTTTTTTGTTTGACGATGTAATAGTTAGGAGTGAGGAAGAGCTAGACTCTGGATATGATGATGTAATGATGATGGATGATGGACTTTCAAAGCAGGTACTGAAGCCTGCAGGCGCGGAGCACGAAGGTTGTAGCGCCGTTCCCTTTGCCGATCCCGAAACTGGGGATTTGGAGGAGTTTGACGGCGCCGAATTCCATGAAGACGCCAACCAAGATGAGGCGGATCCTGTACTGATGTAGGCAAGGTAAATCTGAATTTCCCCCATCTAATTCTCGCAAATTACTTCCTTCAGTGGAATGCCCACCAGAGCTTGAACTAAAAGTCTTACCGGAACATCTTAAGTACGCGTTTCTCGCAAAACATAAAAAGTTACCGGTAATTGTGTCAGCTAAGCTGACAAAAGATCAAGAAAATGCTCTGGTGGGAGTGCTTAAAAAATATGTGCGTGCAATCGGTTGGACAATTTCTGATATCAAAGGAATAAGCCCTTCTGTTTGTATGCACAGGATTTTAATGGAGGAGAATTTCAAGCCTTCGCGCCAGCCCCAATGAAGATTGAACCCACCCATGCAAGAAGTGGTAAGAAAGGAAGTGATCAAGCTGTTAGATGCCGGTATTATATACCCGATTTCTGACAGCAAATGGGTCAGTCCTGTGCAGGTTGTTCCAAAGCGGGGTGGGATGTGCATCACCAAGAATAAACAAGGGGAGCAAATTGCCACACGGCTGGTCACCGGATGGAGAGTCTGCATAGACTACCGGAAGTTGAACGAGGCCACTCGCAATGACCATTTCCTTTTACCTTTTATCGATCAAATGTTGGAACGGTTGGCGGGAAGGGAGTTTTATTGTTTTTTGGATGGTTATTCAGGTTACAATCAAATAGTGATCGCCAGTGAGGATCACGATAAAACAATTTTCACATGCCCTTATGGCACTTTTGCCTATAGGCGCATGCCTTTTGGATTATGCAATGCACCAGTAACTTTTCAACGATGCATGATGTCTATATTTTCTGAATTTATTGAAAAATGCATAGAAGTCTTCATGGATGACTTCTCTGTATATGGAGATACATTTGAAGAATGCTTGACCAATCTTGCTAAGATTTTAAAGATATGTGAGGACACTAACTTGGATTTAAACTGGGAAAAGTGCCATTTTATGGTCACTGAGGGTATAGTGTTAGGTCACCGCATCTCACGTGCAGGCATCGAGGTCGATCCGGCCAAAGTCTCTATCATCTCCAATCTCCCTCTTCCCAACTCAATAAAATCGGTTAGGAGCTTCTTAGGGCATGCCGGTTTTTACCGGAGATTCATTAAAGATTTCTCTAAAATTGCCAAGCCGCTCACTAACTTCCTTTATAAAGAAAATCCTTTTGTAATAAATAAGGCGTGTGTCCAAGCCTTTGACACGCTCAAAACGATGTTAGCTTCTGCTCCAATTGTGCAACCACCCGATTGGTCACTGCCATTCGAGGTGATGTGTGATGCAAGTGGTCTTGCAGTGGGTGCAGTTTTAGGGCAACATAAGAATGGGAGACATTGCGTAATTCATTACGCAAGTCATGCCTTGAATGAAGCCCAAATAAACTACACCACTACAGAAAAAGAGATGTATGCTGTAGACTTTGCGTTTGACAAATTCAGACAGTATCTTATTGGTACAAAGACTATAGTATACACTGACCACAGTGCACTTAGATACTTGTTCAGCAAGCAAGACGCAAAGGCTCGTTTAATCAGGTGGGTACTGTTGCTGCAAGAGTTTGACATCGTAATAAAAGATAGGCGAGGTCGAGATAATGGTGTTGCTGACCACTTATCTCGATTAGAAAATGATAAAAATGATAAATCCGTCAATGAAGAGTTCCCGGATGAGCAGTTGTTCGCACTGCATTTGCATGACCAAGCGTGCCTGTGGTTCTCCGACATTGCTAACTTTTTAGCATGTGGGATAGTTCCACCATTCCAGCAGAAATACAAAAGGGCAAAATTCTTCAAAGAAGTAGTAAACTACTTTTGGGAAGATCCCTTCTTGTTTAAACATTGCGCTGACTCGATAATCAGGCGATGTGTATCTGAATCAGAGGCTTACCAAATCACCAAGAAATGCCACGAATCTGAATATGGAGCTCACCACGGTCCCACTCGAACTGCCCACAAAGTGCTCGAGTGTGGATTTTTCTGGCCTACCATTTATGAGGACTGCAAGGTGTTTGCAAAAGCCTGCGACAGATGCCAAAGATTCGGAAATATTTCCAAGAGGGATGAAATGCCTTAGAAAGGAATTCTCACACATGAGATTTTTTATGTATGGGGTATTGACTTCATGGGACCATTCCCACCGTCAGGTGGAAACTACTATATCTTGGTAGCTGTCGATTATGTGTCCAAATGGGTAGAAGCTGTCGCATTACCAACCAATGATGGTAGCCAAGTCATCAAGTTCCTCAAGAACAACATTTTCATTAGATTTGGCGTACCTAGGGTGGTAATATCTGATGGAGGAACACACTTTGTTAATAAAGCTTTTGAAACTTTAATGAGTAAAAATGGAATCCTTCATAAGATAGTCACGCCTTATCATCCCCAAACTAGTGGTCAAGTCGAGGTATCAAATCGCGAGATCAAATATATACTCGAAGCCACAGTTGGGATAACCCGCAAGGATTGGGCACGTAAGCTCAATGATACTCTATGGGCATACCGCACAGCATATAAGACTCCCATTGGGATGTCTCCATACAGGCTTATCTTCGGAAAAGCCTGTCATTTTCTCGTAGAGTTAGAGCATAAAGCTTACTGGGCCGTTAAAATGCTTAATTTTGACCCGAAAGTTGCTCAGAGCAAGCGCAAGTTGGACCTCAATGAAATTGAGAAAATACGAGCGCAGGCTTATGAAAGCTCTCGCATCTATAAAGAGCGGACCCAGAAGTAGCACGATCTCCGGATTAAACCCAAACACTTCTATATTGGCCAAAACGTTTTACTGTTCAATTCTAGGTTGAAGCTGTTCCCCGGAAAGCTGAGATCCAGATAGGAAGGGCCATATGAAGTGTTGGAGGTATTTGAGAACGGTGCAGTCAGGATCCGAACTGACAAAGGGAATCTGTTGGTGAATGGACAACGGTTGAAAGAATACATAGGACAGTTCGATCCGGAAAAAGAGAGCCAAACCGTGGCAGACCCGGCTTACACTCAATAAAAACAGCATAAAAACTTATAAAAAATTTCATTTTATGTATTTATGTATTGCTTCATTTCAAAACAGAAAGTATCCAAAAGTCAATTAAACATTTAGAGTACTAAGACTCTAAATGTGAGGATGTTGATATTTGGAGAAAATCTAATATGGTTAATTTATCTGTCTTGCAGAAATACCGGAACCACCAAAAAGAAGGAGCAGAAAATAATAAAGCAGAAAACCAGGTTCCTGGTTGGATTAATCCCATGAATTTAAGAAAATAATTCCGAAAATTAAAGCAATTTAAAATCCGGAATAATTTTTGCAAACAAATGGAATTAGTCCAACTTATTTTATGCAAGTAGAACTTTAAATTATTCCAGCCCATTGATAACACAAAATTGTTTTGGACTAAAAACCTTCCAAGTCCAAAACAAATAAAATTGACTGAGGCCCAAATTCATCTTCTCAGGCCCAGTCCGCCTAAAATTTTGAAAAACTTCAAAAATCGCGGGTGTTGGCAGAATCCCGCTCTTAGCTACGACACAGTTCTCAACTACGACGCTATCCTAGGATAACGTCGTAGTGATTGGACAGCGCCGTAGTATGACATCTCCACTCTTTTACATTCCCCTACGACGCAGTCCCCGACTACGACGCTACCCTAGGATAGCGTCGTACTAAAGGGATAGCGCCGTAGTGCACGCCTTTATCCCACCACCCTACGACGCTGAACTCACCCTACGACGCTAATGTAGCGTCGTAGGCCAAGTATAGCGTCGTAACCCTGTTTTCCCCATCGTATAAATAACCCAACCCTTCCCCTTCCCCTTTTCACTCAAACACTTAGCCATTTCCAACTCACTTCGAAACCCATTCTTACGAAAGAACGCAGAGTTCTTCGCAACACTTTCCACCAATCCAAGGGGAAATTCTACCCAAATTTTCCGAAAACCATCGCAATGGCGTCTTCTTCGTCTTCGAAAGCTGAGAGGCCATGGTAATACTCTCCTCCCCTTAGGATTCGCGCATTCCTTCGGACCCTGTTTTGCGATATTGGGAGTGTTGGTTCTCGACTGCTTGTAGAACTTGTTATTAGATGTAGATGTTGTTATTTTGGCACAACCTTTGTTCGTTTTTAAGCATGTTTGAGATTTGGGGATTTTTGTTTGTCTCTGTGTTGTTTGTAAGCGGTGGCCGACTGTGTTAGGACAAGTGGGTGTTTGATTTATGACTTGAATCTTGATGGGGGGGGGGGTACGATTTAAGTGTTTGGAGCTTGATAGAGAACATTAATGCAGCAGTAGGATCTTACTTGGGTAGTGTTTCTGCCATTTTTGATGCTGTCGAGTTCTTAGGGTTCATAAGGATTACTGCTTGTTTTTCTTTTAAAATCAGTGTCTTCATGTGCTTTGGTTGGTGGAGTATTGCACTTTCATTTCTAGAACCTGAATCTGGAACACTGATGAACATAAGGATACTTTATGAGTATTACTATGTTGTTGGTTGTAATGTTCTTGATTTCATGGTTTGCTGAGCACACTTAGACAGTACCTTGGCCTAATAATTGTGTTTGAGAAGCATGAGTGGTTGATAGAAATTAGAGTGATTGTTGTTTCATCATGTTTTTGCCCTTCAAATTGAAATATGCATGCCACTGTGGTGAGTCTTGCTAGTGTGGACTGGGCATTATTTGTTTTATTCTGTTTAAGTATAACTGTCTTGGTATGCTGCAAATTGAAAAAGGGGATGTTTGTTTTGTTTTGGCAAACTATGCACTCCACTTTTTCAGAAAAAAGCTTTTGGAAAAAGACAAAATGGTTGGTAGGTTTTTCTCTTTAAAATTGACCAACTTGTTTTTGTTCCCAATAGAGCACAAAGCTAGGGTAATAAAGTAGCAGTCTTTTTCCTCATGTGGACTGCTACTACTTATGAAAATCCAAAAATGGGACCACTAAAATCCCACCTTCATCAAATAAAAAATAGTCAACTTTTATTAAAAATTTGAAAATTGGTTTTTGTTTATTTATTTTTTTTATATATATGTCTTGGACTGTCCATTTCCCTTCCCAAACAGTCCAAGTCAAGCATATCCGAGCCACCGCGTCTCCATTTGCACATTCATCGATTCGCGTTCCATACCATTCCATCCATTCCATTGCACTTTCAACAATCACCTCGGGATTGTTTAAAAATTGGAAAATTAAAATTTTTTTGGGCCCAATGGCCCATCAAAAAGATTTTTCGTCCAATGACCATTTTTATTTTATTTGGACTCAATAGTCCACTCAAAAATATTTAGGGGCCCTATGACCCCTATTGTTTGTAAATAACTCATGATTTTAATAAATACTCTCAAAAAGTGTAAAAAGAAAAATTTACCGTTGCTTTATATTAAAATTCAAGTTGAGAATTTAATAACCTCACATCTAGAGCAAAGCTCTCACATCTAGAGCAAAGCTCTAAATGTGAGGATGTTGGTTTTCAATTTGAATGATTCTTGTAAACTGGATTTTAATATTTCCTATCTTTTCAGGGGCAACATTTTCCTGGACCCGAATCAAGTACAAGAAATGACCAATCTGCTGGACTTACCGCTGGAGCTTTTAGGAGAAATCCTCTCCCGAATAGGAGAGGATGACATTAAGAAAGTATTTGCTGTTAAGAAAACGTGCAGAAAGCTCAGGCCGCGGGGAATCTCCCCATGGTCTATAAAAGATGCGAGCTGGAGACCACCATTGTAAAGGTGTGGCAACAGGGAATTAAAAGGCAAAAGGATGAACTTCTGCAAAAATGTGTGGAAGCAGAAAATCATAACCTTCAGCTCCAACCGGCGTTGCAAGCATTCGCAGTGCTAGAGGATGAGGAGAGAGCCTGTGAGCTGCTGAAATCAGGAATTGAGGATAACCACAGAGCATCAATTTTCGTACGGGGACTAATGATGTTATGTAAATTGGACGAGGGTCTAGTTCTGCAGGGGGTAAAAATGATAGAAGAAATGGCAACAGACAGATCAATCCTGATATTCAGAGCCACGAACACCATTTCATGGCAAACGCAGAGTGAGGACACCCCTGATTTATTCGGAGACCAGGAACCAAGGGTCTACTGTCCAAGGATCCGAGCAGGCCTAGAAGAACTAGACACCTATTGCTTACCCTGTGACTTAACAAACTTTATCCACTGGTACAGAGTCTTCTTCCACTAAAAGAGAAGGAATGAAGATGAGGATGCTGAGGGAAGATTGGGTCCTTAGTGTTTTATTTTATTTAAGCTGAACTGAAAGCATCGTATAGGAGATTTTCTTATTTTTGTGCAACTCGATCCGATCATATAGAAATCTCCTATAATTGATGTATTTACTGCTTTCCACGAAGAGAATATCGTTTTGAGTTCTCAAAATATTTTGAAAAGATGTCTGACAGTCCAAGATGAATAAGTGACTGTCAGGCCAAAAATTTGCTGCTGACATACTCTGTATGTTAACAGTGCCCCTTTTACTACTTTAAATTAAATAACCAGCAAAAAGTATGCATAAACCTGCTCTAAATTCACATGTTGAATTTAGGCTTGTGATTAAATTTTCAAACTTTTAGGATTAACCAAGTTGATCCTTTAAGCCTATTTTTTCTTGAAACCCACTATATTTTTCCAGCCTTATAAAAAGACCAAAATATTCGACCTAAGTGGACAAGGATAAATTCTATCAAAGGCATTAAATTTGTGATCATCAAAAGTGTATAAATCGGTATTCAATAAACCGATTCAAAAAAAAAAGAAAAGAGAAAAGAAAAAGAAAAAGAAAAAGAAATATGTTGAGTTCATTTCAACAAGAATAAATTGCAAATCACAAAGCAATTAGACATAGTCTAATGTCATGCAATAGAAAGAGAAAAGCAATAGAAAAAGAAAGAAATAATTGATGATCATAAATTCTAAATAAAAATGCCAAGTTATGATGGAATGATTTCTTGCCACTTCTTAGCCCAATAAATTCCCTTTCCTACAGATTGTTACAACTGTATGCCCCATTATAACCTTGAATAAGACCTCGGGATCTCGACTTGAAGAAATGAGCCGGTGGCGAGTTGGTCTGATTGCAAGCATATGGGATAATTTAATTAAATTTGATTATGAGTGTTCAATGATTAAAACCCAATTTGAAAGTGAGTGAAATTTCCGTTTCTACCATATGTGAGGCTCTGTTTCATTCAATATGTTCATGTCATACCTTAATTCTAATTTTTAATCCTTGCGTTTTTCAAACATAATATTCATGAGGGATTAACAATAATGTTTGATTAGTAGGCCCGATTTAGTGAGCAAGTATCATTTCATTAAACACTGCAATCAAGGGGATTTAATACTTTTTTGATTGTCTTATCCCAATCCACAAAGGATGTAATTTATGAAGCCACGAAAATGAATTGAATATGCAGAGTGCATGTTCCAAGGAACATTGACTCTGACTGCTCGGGGACGATCAGTATTAAATGTGAGGATGTTGATAATGGCCAGAAATGTCCATTATTTTCAATCCATTTCCGTGTCTGAAACGGGCATTTGATCGCATTCCGGTCTTATATTGAATAAAAAAGCAGTTGAATTGGACTGATTTATGCATAATTGTAAAAATAATAAGCTGGTATGAAAAATGCATAAATATATAATTTTATTACACATTTATGTTAGAAAAATCCAAAAACATGGGAAAAAGAAAAGAAAAGAAAAAGGAAATAAAAAGATGGGAAAGAAATGAAAACCTACAAAAATTTGATATTTTTCAGGAAATTACGACGCTAGACTCAACTACGACGCTAAGCATGTTCAGCGTCGTAGAGTATAGCGTCGTAGGCAGAGACTGAGGCAGAATTTTGAAGGAAGAAGGGCACGACGCTGAGCAAGGATAGCGTCGTACTTGAGTATAGCGACGTAATGGAGGATAGCGTCGTAGGCTGTTCATCTAGAGACAGGAGGTACCCTCGAGATGGAAGACTACGATGCAAGACATGTTCAGCGTCGTAGTAACGTTTAACGTGGTAACGACCATAGCGTCGTACCAAGCTTCAGAAATTCAAATTTGAAGGCCTGGGGGCCCATGGGCCTAGGGTTTCCCACCTATTTAAGGAGGAGTTGACTCCCATGATCAGTCAATTCACAACATTCCATTCCTTGGAGGCAACTCAAGTTCTTGAGAGGTGTGTAGGTAGTTAGTTTAGTTAGGGTTTATTTTTTGTATTATTTACATTTATGTCTTAGTTTAGCTCTTTATTATGCTAGATTAGTTATTTTGATAGTGTTTTCAGCTTAGGGTAGCCATATTTTCCCTTTTACAGTTTTGTTAAACTCTTATTTAGGTTTGAAACACCCAAATAATGGGTATTATCAAACCATTTGCTTATAAATGGGAATTTAATATAAAAAAGAGTCCCAAAACATGAAATGGAAATGACTCCATGGATTTTCTTGCTCTATTTTTGGTTTAATGACCATTTGGTCATCTTATTTTCTGTTTATATTTGGGTTCTTGGTTATTTCCCTTCTCTGTGGGGCTTATGCATGTTCTTATGGTTGAAAACCCTCACTTGGGTTTGTGGTTCATTTGTGCTTTGTTTTGCCTTATTTTTCCTTAATTTTTATGCATTCTAGCTTATTTTTCATACCTGTCTTGATGTCTGTTTTTGCATTTGTGAACCATAAAATCTGAAAATAGGGTTTGCAATCGCATAGATTGCATTTTTCGACCAACACTTGTGTTCTGGGGTAGCTACGACGCTAACCGCCCTACGACGCTAACCTAGGTTAGCGACGTAGGGGAAGGTTTTACGTCGTAGCTGCTTCGGACTTAAACAAAATTTGTCCAACGACGCTAGACCTACGACGCTAATCCTAGGATAGCGTCGTAGTTTTTGTCTAGGGTCGTAGCACCCCAAAATACTTCCATTCTCACAAAAAACCCACCTACGACGCTACACCCACGAGGCTGTCCTAGGATAGTGATAATGGCCAAAATTGACCATTATTTTCAATCTATTTCCGTGTCTAATACGTTCATTTGATCGCATTCCGATCTTATTTAAATAAGAAAGCAGTTGAATTTGACAGATATATGCAAGTTTGTATAAATAATAAGCTGGTATTGAAAAATACAAAAATATTGTTATTTTTATTAAATTCATATTAAAAAAATCCAAAAACATGATAAAAATATTAAAAATCATACACTTGATTAATTTTGGGTTTAGTGTTATCTATTCGATGGAACACGGGTCCATTAGATGGAATACAAGCTAAATAATCAAGTGGAAATAAATATACTTATATTATTTCATTTTTGATGTATATATATATATTTATAATTTTTATGTTTATTTCTGTTTCTATTTTTCTGCTATAATTAGATTAATTGATCCACTAATCCATGTTTAATTAAATTGCAGGAGTTTAATTCAATTTGATCCAAGATTATTAATCCAGTCCAGCAAGTTCTCAGGTCCAATACCAATACAAGCCCAAACACCATTCAAAATCCCTAAGCCCATCAACAAAAATTGGCCCAATACCAATTGCCAAAGCCCAACATCACCTTACCCTTTCCCTAACCCTAACCCTGCCTCCACTGCCGCCGGCGCCGCCGCCACCGGCCGCCGGCTACCACCTCACCTTCTCCGACAGACACCACAGCTCCGCCGCTTCCACCTCCATCTCCGTCAAATCCGGCCACCACAGCGTCGCAACCAACACCACCGCACTTCCCTGTCCGAGCCACCACCATTACCTTCTCATCCTCCACGGCCGCCGCCGCGTCCGGCCAACACCAAGACAGCGCCTCCGGCCATCGCCTCCACCAGCAGCCTCGGCCATCTCCGCCCTCAACCCCATCTCAGTCTCCATTTCCGTTCCCGTCGAAGCTCCCTCCTTCGATCCACCTCATCTCCATCCCCAATTTCAGAAACCTCATTTGCCCAGCAAGAATGAAAAAAGGAAAATGAAGAAGAAGAAAGAAGAAAGGAAGCTGGAGGAAGAAATAAGGAAACTGGAACGAAATAGAAAATGGAAGAAGAAAAAAAAGAAATGGAGGAGGAGAAGAATGGGGAAAGAAAGAACGAGCAGAGAAGAAAGAAATCTGGAAGAAGAAAACGCAGAAAACAATAATGAAGGAAGGGAGAAGAAGAAAACAGAGAAAAGAAAACAAAGAAGAGGAAAGAAACAAGAGATGAAGAAAACTGGAAATGGAGAAGAGAAGAAGAAATGGAAGAAGACAGGAGCTGTCGAGAAAGAGAGAGGAAAGAGAGTGAAGAAAATAAATGAATTAGAGAAAAGAGAAAAGAATAAAAGAGAGAGAAATTTCACCTGGTCACTAAACAAATCCGGGTCGAGATGCCATGTTCCGCGACCAGGTGCTCCGCGACTGGAAAATAGCTTAAGGACTGGGGAGGTTTAGAGACACAAAATCCGTGTCGCTAAACAGACCCCGGGTCAAGATACCATGGACCGCGACCGGGTGCACCGCGACCTGGACAGAAAATGGTTAGAGACTGGGAGCATCAAGACACAAAGTCTGTCGCGGAACAATGTTCCGCGACACATGGATCGCGACCGTGACTCGGCAACCCGCGACACAGACAGAAAAGAAGCAAAAGCAGCCTCACGTGCTCACGTGACCCCCCCTCAATTTATTTCCCACATGCCTAAATCACAGAAAGGTCCCTGGACTTCAAGTCCCGCAGGCATAACATTTTCGTCTTCTTCTTCTGGACCTCGAGCTCCCGCCCCCTCCTGTGCGCCATCCTGGAGCTAAAAATTGTGTCCTGAACCAGATTTGTTCCGCGAACAGGCACAATTGTTTAGCGACTGGTGGGCCTTGAATGGGCCTAGGGCTTAATTCCACCACTCTATAAATATAACCTCCCAACCCCTTTGAACAGTAACCTAGCCACAATTGTAGTTTAATTTCTGTTCTTGGGGCACCACTGTGCTCTCAAGTAGCTTTTAGAGTAGATAGTTTTATTTTTATGCAATGTAGATTTTAGTGTAGTTTTAGTTTAATTTCTGTAATAAATTAGTGTGGCTAGTGTTCATATTTTTCCAGTTTATCGTATTTTTGTATTTTGGGTTGAAACATTCAATTAATGGATGTAGTTAAACCTTATTTTAGTTTGTGGAATTATCAAGAAAATGTCTCCAAAAATTCCATGGGTTGTTTACTGCTTATTTTTTTTTTATTTTTGGTCACTTGACCATTTTTATTATGTTGTAGTTAGATTTAATGCTTTCTTTTAGATTCATTAAATGCACAAACACTTGATATTTGGCCCTTGATAGATTTAGTGTAGGTGTTATTTTTAATTTTATGTGCTAGCGTAGTCTGTTTGCACTTTTCTTTGCTGTTGGTCTTTGTTTTTGTTATTTTCTTTAATTTTTATTATTCTGCTCTTAGTTTTTAGTTCTTAGGTAGTGTTTTTATTTTTAGTTTTATTTTTATTTCTAATACATTAGATCTAACTAGGGATGATATTTGAGTGTTTGTGCATATTTATTTAAAAATTGCATCTCCTATATTGTATTGCATCACGTTGCAACCCCACGGGTTGCAACGTAATTTTCCGTTGTGATCCGTGGGATCACAACGCACTCCCCCGCAATGCAATATTAGGCGTTATGCTGCCAAAATTTTTACAAAATTTTTAAAACCCCTTGGTCGCGAAACCCCTGTCGCGGACCCATGGTCCGCGACACACTCCTTGTCCGCGACCAGGAATTATGCCCTTGTTGATTTTCAAACCTTGTGTCGCTATCCCCCTGTCGCGGACCCATGGTCCGCGACACAAATTTTGTTTAGCGACACAACAACCCTAATTTTCAAAATATCCCATTTCTCTTATTTCCCACCTCTCTGTCGAGATCCTCCTGTCGCGGACCCACGGTCCGCGATATAATTTCTGTTTCTCGACAGGCTTGTTTCTTGACAGGCTTGGCACCTTTTTGCCAAATTTTTATTCTCCATCTCACCCCATTGATTAATTGAACCTTTATATTAATATTTTGAGGTTGAAATCCAATGATCTCAACCCATGATTAATTTGATATAAAGAACTTTGTTCAATTTCCATTAAAAGATTTTTCTACAAAAATTAAACTATAATGATCTAAGTATATAATCCGGACTGTAATTAATTAATTAATTATGGAATGAGTGATTATTTAGACCATAAAGAGTAATTATGGATTAATTTCCATACCCTTGCATGAGAAACCAATGTCTCTCATACAAGATGACCCAAAAATATTCTTTTAGTTATTTTGTCTTTCCCGTGTTGTGTGAAACAGCTAGTAAGAGATATAACAGACTAATGTTGGCGGGTATTCCCACACAGATAAACTAGCTCGTGGTCTGTATATTAATTACTAGATGTTATTTTGCATGGTCCGGATAGTGGTCGGTGGAAGCCTTGGCGGTTCATCCATCCGGGATTATAATAGCTGCTCAGCTGACTCCTATCCGGATACAGTTTCTTTTCTTTATCTTAATTTCAAACCCGAATCTGGAGCTGTAGTAATGTTAGATGATATATGCCAATGTTATCTAATAATTATTGCAGTAATAGAACATGTGGGTTTTTATCCAGTTCACAGATAGTGGAGTCTAGGATGACGGCGGCAACTGTCATTTAGGGCATTCCACTGTCTAAAAATCATCCCACCTGGAATAGTCAGGACCTGGATAGCAGATGTTTGCAGTCCGGATTATCCTGATTATTTTTGTCATCTTTTTAGCCAAAATAATTTCTTCTCATCTCCGGCTATTTCATCTCTGTGTTTCACATTCTGTCTAAACCCACCTTATATTTTGGGTTATTATATAAAATTATGCATGATAATATTATGTAAATATTGTGGTCTAAGTATTTTGGGATCCTTCCCTTGGACATAGGAGTCTTGATTTTAATCAGATGTCTCACAATAAATTTCCAACAAAAATTCATTTATAAAATCCGGATCCGAGTACGGGATAAATTCCACAGTTATGACTAATTTATATCCGACTGGGGGTTAATTTTGGGAAATTAGAAGCAGAGTAAGCGATTAGGTCTCATCTAGACTGAAAGGATCTGTGTTTTAATTGAGATTCTAGTACCTGTTTAGGGAATGATTTTCAAATCAATTATTTTCCAAAATTGTTGTGTTGGGAATCTGATATTAAATGTTGCACTGAGATGGGGTCCACTTGGACTCAAATACGGTGTGATAGTTAATACTAGAGGAACAACATTCGGGCCTTGGTTATTTTCTAAGGTAGGGTTGAGTTCCTTTCAACTGCTATCCTCTTCTGCCAAAGCCTATTTTTGAGTCCTGAGTGAGTGCATCCGGAATGAACTAATTTATTAGTTTATTTCATTAGTTTGTATCTCATAACCACCCGACGGGAAGTGAACACTGCGAGCGGTTCACCGAGAATAGGGAATTCTTGATCCACACCCAGTCATTCTGACTGAGGGCTTTCTTTTACTACCAGGGTCAGACTTTCAAAAACCTCCGAGTGATAGGATTTTAAATGCTTTCTTTACCGCTTTCTTTTAACTGCTTTCTTTTAACTGCTTTCTTTAGAGGTCACTCGGTTGTATTGAGAGTTGTATAACTGCTACTAGGACTGATAGTTAAGGGATAGTTCAGGGCTTGATTAGAATCTTTGGGTGTGACATGGGGGAATGATAGCAGTACTTGACACTTCAATAAATGATTTGTCGGGTGTTGCTTGTCCACCACAGATAAATAGCATACCTCTGCGCGGGGGCAGTTTTGTATCTGTGGTATCTTAGATTTTGCTGTCTTAAGGCATGAAAATCCGTACTGTAAGTACATGTCTGTTGAAGGGAACATGGTATAGGAAGCATGAGAGTTAGCTATCTGATAGATTATCCCAAACTAAGATCTGTGTAACAAAATGGAAGTTTAATTGTGTTTCATCTGAATATTGTCCAATTTTTATTCTTTTCTTCCTGTTCCTTCTGTCATGTTTTAAATCTGCTTTCTTAGAATAATCTTAATCGCTTTCCTAGATTAATTTTATTGCTTTCTTAGATTAAATTTAATTCGCTTTCTAGAATAATTTTATCTGCTTTATTTTAAATTGCTTTCATAGCTTAGTTTAAATTCTGTCAAGTAGTTGATAATCAAACACAAACTTGAATCGAGTAACCGAGTGGAAAATCTTAGTAAACGGCGTGGGCCCTGCTTCCATCGCACATCCTCCAGTGAACGATCCGGTACTTACTATAAATACTGCAATTTTTGACTCCGTGCGCTTTCGGGGGCACAGTTTCTTAACACGAGTAAATAAAAACGTGACAACCTATAAATATATCCCTAATTCCAACTCCGCCATCATAAATTGGTTTCATTAAATAAAATTGAAAACCAGGATTATGATTTTTCAGAAAATACTCATGTAGTGGGAACTTGTCAAAAGTTTCATGGCAAGGATCTTCAAGGCAGGAAATTGTAAAAAGTTTCATGCCGGGGAGGTCCACAATGCCGTTTGAAATCAAAGTTTCCCACATGAGTAATAAAAAGTGAAATATATCCTTAAACCCCTTCCCATGAATCATAACTCTTTTCTTTTAATAAATTCAAACTTGGGATATTTTATAAAAATACTCGTGTTACGAAATTTGTCTAAAGTTTCATGGCGCCGTTGCCGGGGAGGATGCAGCATCGTTTATTAAGAAAATTACACTCCTGATTACTCATAGTTAGTTTAGTGTTAGTTTAGTGTATATATTTCAGAACAGAGAAGTACCCTCAAATCAATTAAACATTTAGAGTACTAAGACTCTAAATGTGAGGATGTTGATTTGAGGGGAAAACCTAACCAATTGGGTATTTTTGCTTGCAGGAATCATGGAGCCACAAAAAAATGGTGTAAGGAGTTAAATGTGGACGTGTAGCATTGGGGCTACACTAATTTGCAATTGTAAATTTCAAAACACGTGGGACTCACGTGTTTGTCATCTCCACCACCTCCGGACCACGAAGTTCCACCACTGCTCCATCGCCCATCCACCTCATTACCATCACTGCTCTGAGGAAACCCTCATCACTGGTGAAACAACAAATGGAGCAGCAGACCTTCGGACTACAGGTTCTCGGTTAGATTAGTTCTGTAATTGACCGAAGATTATATCCGGAATTTAAAGAAATTTAAAATCCGGAATAATTTTCACAAGCACAGAATTAGTCCAACCTAAATTTCTGCAAGTCAAAATCATATATACATATATATAAACCTCTTGTACATATTATATTAAATAATTCGGGTATCAATCAATTAACTCACATTTAGAGTACAAAGACTCTAAATGTGAGGATGTTGATATTTTTGAGAAAACCCGATGACTTCTTCTGTGTTTGCTTTGCAGGAATTTGTAGAACTACCAAAAAGAAAATTAAAGCTTCAAAACAGGTTCCCGGTTGGATCAATTCTGTGAATAATAGAAAATATTCCTGGAATTTAAAGCAATTTAAGATCCAGAATAATTTTTATAAGAACAGGATTAATCCAACCTAATTTTTGCAAGTAGATTAACTTTTATATGTTTAGAAAATCCAAAATGTGATTGAACAATTTTGATGAAAATCAGAATTTTTCTAAGTATTGGGCATTGAACAATTGCCTTGCTCGATGAACCAAACGATCACACATAGCCAAAACTGTCGAACACTTAGTCGGTTTGACCAAAAAGGCTATCGGAATTATTTTCTTCTATCTTTTATGTTAATATTTTTCTCCCTCCCTCCCTCCTCTTTTATTTTATTTCGATTTTGATAATTTGTTTGAGTAGGAATTGATTGACTCACATTTCGAGCAAGGCTCAAAATGTGAGGATGTTGATTCTTCACTTAAACATAAAAAAATGTGTTATTTTTATTTTGTTTATTTTTATTATTTTTATATATATAAACCCATCACCAAGCATGCATAAATCTTTGAAGAATTCACATATTTAATTTTGGTTTATGATTAAATTTTCAAACTTTTAAATTGGGATAATATAATTGAAGACATGCATGATATGAATTTTTGAGGTTTTGAGCTATAAAAATTTAATGATATAATCATCTTATTGGGTAATAAGTCCTCATGTTGAGAATTTAATTGAATAGATTGTAGGAATTTATCAAAGATTAAATTTAAGAATATTGTATGACATGAATTAACCATTCCTTGTGAGATTTGAGCCATGAGTCACTTTTACTCATTCTTTTCTTTGATTGTGTGAAAATCTTTTTAATTAAAGGAAACTAGAACTTGCGATTGGGACCGATTCAAGACCATGCCATATTCCAAAAATCGAGCATATGATTGAGGCACCTAGAAAACCAAAATTTTGGCCTTCTTTTGAAATCCAAACCCAAAAATATTTTCCCTTTAGGATTAACCAATTTGAGCCTTAAGCCTAATTTTTCTTTGAAGCCCTCTATATTTTTCCTAGCCTACAAAAAGACCAAAAAAAAATTTTTCAAACCCAAGTGTGCAAGTATAAATTTTATCAAGGAATTACAATTTATGATCATCAATTCATCAAATCGGTACTCAAGAATCCGATCACAAAAAAAATGTTGAGATCCATTCAACAAAAATAAATTGCAAATGACAAAGCAAATTAGACATAGTCTAATGTCATGCAATAGAAAAAGAAAAACAAAAGAAAGAAAAATATTGATGATCATAAATTTTTAAATAAAATTATGCCAAGTTATGATAGAATAAATTCTTGCCACTTCTTAGCCCAATAATTCCCTTTCTTACCAAATGTTACAACCGTATACCCCGTTATAACCCTTAAATAAGACCTCATGATCTCGATTTGAAGAAATGAGCCGGTGGCGAGTTGGTCCAATTGCAAGCTTATGGGATAATTTAATTAAACTTGATTATTAGCGATTCATGATAAACCCAAATTTGAGAGTGAGTGAACTTTCCGCTTCTACCATATGTGAGGCTCCGTTTCTAATTTATGTTCATGTCATGCTTTAATTCTAGAATTAAATCAATGAATTTTTCTAAACATGATGTTCATGAAAAATTATCAGTAATGACTGATTTGTAGGCCTGATTAAGTGAGAAGTATCATTTCATTAAACACTGCAATCAAGAAAATTTAATACTTGTAGTTTTTGATTATCTTATCCCAATCTAAAAAGAATGATATTTTTGAAGCCACAAAATTAGATTGAATATGCAGCGTCTATGCTCTTATGAGCACTGACTCTGACTGCTCGGGGACGATCAGTATTAAATGTGAGGATGTTGATAATGGCCAAAATTGACCATTATTTTCAATCTATTTCCGTGTCTAATACGGACATTTGATCGCATTCCAGTCTTATTTAAATAAGAAAACAGTTGAATTTGACAGATATATGAGCTGGTATTGAAAAATACAAAAATATTGTTATTTTTATTAAATTCATATTAAAAAAATCCAAAAACATGATAAAAATATTAAAAATCATACACTTGATTAATTTTGGGTTTAGTGTTATCTATTCGATGGAACACGGGTCCATTAGATGGAATACAAGCTAAATAATCAAGTGGAAATAAATATACTTATATTATTTCATTTTTGATGTATATATATATTTATAATTTTTATGTTTATTTCTGTTTCTATTTTTCTGCTATAATTAGATTAATTGATCCACTAATCCATGTTTAATTAAATTGCATGAGTTTAATTCAATTTGATCCAAGATTATTAATCCAGTCCAGCAAGTTCTCAGGTCCAATACCAATACAAGCCCAAACACCATTCAAAATCCCTAAGCCCATCAACAAAAGTTGGCCCAATACCAATTGCCAAAGCCCAACATCACCTTACCCTTTCCCTAACCCTAACCCTGCCTCCATTGCTGCCGGCGCCGCCGCCACCGGCCAGCGGCTACCACCTCACCTTCTCCGACAGACACCACAGCTCCGCCGCTTCCACCTCCATCTCCGTCAAATCCGGCCACCACAGCGTCGCAACCAACACCACCGCACTTCCCTGTCCGAGCCACCACCATTACCTTCTCATCCTCCACGGCCGCCGCCGCGTCCGGCCAACACCAAGACAGCGCCTCCGGCCATCGCCTCCACCAGCAGCCTCGGCCATCTCCGCCCTCAACCCCATCTCAGTCTCCATTTTCGTTCCCGTCGAAGCTCCCTCCTCCGATCCACCTCATCTCCATCCCCAATTTCAGAAACCTCATTTGCCCAGCAAGAATGAAAAAAGGAAAATGAAGAAGAAGAAAGAAGAAAGGAAGCCGGAGGAAGAAATAAGGAAACTGGAACGAAATAGAAAATGGAAGAAGAAAAAAAAAGAAATGGAGGAGGAGAAGAATGGGGAAAGAAAGAACGAGCAGAGAAGAAAGAAATCTGGAAGAAGAAAACGCAGAAAACAATAATGAAGGAAGGGAGAAGAAGAAAATAGAGAAAAGAAAACAAAGAAGAGGAAAGAAACAAGAGATGAAGAAAACTGGAAATGGAGAAGAGAAGAAGAAATGGAAGAAGACAGGAGCTGTCGAGAAAGAGAGAGGAAAGAGAGTGAAGAAAATAAATGAATTAGAGAAAAGAGAAAAGAATAAAAGAGAGAGAAATTTTACCTGGTCACTAAACAAATCCGGGTCGAGATGCCATGTTCCGCGACCAGGTGCTCCGCGACTGGAAAATAGCTTAAGGACTGGGGAGGTTAGAGACACAAAATCCGTGTCGCTAAACAGACCCAGGGTCGAGATACCATGGACCGCGACCGGGTGCACCGCGACCTGGACAGAAAATGGTTAGAGACTGGGAGCATCAAGACACAAACTGTCGCGGAACATTCTGTCGCGGAACAATGTTCCGCGACACATGGATCGCGACCGCGACTGGGCAACCCGCGACACAGACAGAAAAGAAGCAAAAGCAGCCTCACGTGCTCACGTGACCCCCCCTCAATTTATTTCCCACATGCCTAAATCACAGGAAGGTCCCTGGACTTCAAGTCCCGCAGGCATAACATTTTCGTCTTCTTCTTCTGGACCTCGAGCTCCCGCCCCCTCCTGTGCGCCATCCTGGAGCTAAAAATTGTGTCCTGAACCAGATTTGTTCCGCGAACAGGCACAATTGTTTAGCGACTGGTGGGCCTTGAATGGGCCTAGGGCTTAATTCCACCACTCTATAAATATAACCTCCCAACCCCTTTGAACAGTAACCTAGCCACAATTGTAGTTTAATTTCTGTTCTTGGGGCACCACTGTGCTCTCAAGTAGCTTTTAGAGTAGATAGTTTTATTTTTATGCAATGTAGATTTTAGTGTAGTTTTAGTTTAATTTCTGTAATAAATTAGTGTGGCTAGTGTTCACATTTTTCCAGTTTATCATATTTTTGTATTTTGGGTTTAAACATTCAATTAATGGATGTAGTTAAACCTTATTTTAGTTTGTGGAATGATCAAGAAAATGTCTCCAAAAATTCCATGGGTTGTTTACTGCTTATTTTTTTTTATTTTTGGTCACTTGACCATTTTTATTATGTTGTAGTTAGATTTAATGCTTTCTTTTAGATTCATTAAATGCACAAACACTTGATATTTGGCCCTTGATAGATTTAGTGTAGGTGTTATTTTTAATTTTATGTGCTAGCATAGTCTGTTTGCACTTTTCTTTGCTGTTGGTCTTTGTTTTTGTTATTTTCTTTAATTTTTATTATTCTGCTCTTAGTTTTTAGTTCTTAGGTAGTGTTTTTGTTTTTAGTTTTATTTTTATTTCTAATACATTAGATCTAACTAGGGATGATATTTGAGTGTTTGTGCATATTTATTTAAAAATTGCATCTCCTATATTGTATTGCATCACGTTGCAACCCCACGGGTTGCAACGTAATTTTTCGTTGTGATCCCACGGATCACAACGCACTCCCCCGCAATGCAATATTAGGCGTTATGCTGCCAAAATTTTTACAAAATTTTTAAAACCCCTTGGTCGCGAAACCCGTGTCATGGTCCGCGACACACTCCTTGGTTAGCGACCGAGGATCCAAATTCTTGCAATTTTATTTAAGAAGGGCTCTGGTCGCGGAACCCCTGTCGCGGACCCATGGTCCGCGACACACTCCTTGTCCGCGACCAGGAATTATGCCCTTGTTGATTTTCAAACCTTGTGTCGCTAATATTTTCTTTTAGTTATTTTGTCTTTCCCGTGTTGTGTGAAACAGCTAGTAAGAGATATAACAGACTAATGTTGGCGGGTATTCCCACACGGATAAACTAGCTCGTGGTCTGTATATTAATTACTAGATGTTATTTTGCATGGTCCGGATAGTGGTCGGTGGAAGCCTTGGCGGTTCATCCATCCGGGATTATAATAGCTGCTCAGCTGACTCCTATCCGGATACAGTTTCTTTTCTTTATCTTAATTTCAAACCCGAATCTGGAGTTGTAGTAATGTTAGATGATATATGCCAATGTTATCTAATAATTATTGCAGTAATAGAACATGTGGGTTTTTATCCAGTTCACAGATAGTGGAGTCTAGGATGACGGCGGCAACTGTCATTTAGGACATTCCACTGTCTAAAAATCATCCCACCTGGAATAGTCAGGACCTGGATAGCAGATGTTTGCAGTCCGGATTATCCTGATTATTTTTGTCATCTTTTTAGCCAAAATAATTTCTTCTCATCTCCGGCTATTTCATCTCTGTGTTTCACATTCTGTCTAAACCCACCTTATATTTTGGGTTATTTAATTTTACACTTCTCATATAAAATTATGCATGATAATATTATGTAAATATTGTGGTCTAAGTATTTTGGGATCCTTCCCTTGGACATAGGAGTCTTGATTTTAATCAGATGTCTCACAATAAATTTCCAACAAAATCATTTATAAAATCTGGATCCGAGTACGGAATAAATTCCACAGTTATGACTAATTCATATCCGACTGGGGGTTAATTTTGGGAAATTAGAAGCAGAGTCAGCGATTAGGTCTCATCTAGACTGAAAGGATCTGTGTTTTAATTGAGATTCTAGTACCTGTTTAGGGAATCTGATATTAAATGTTGCACTGAGATGGGGTCCACTTGGACTCAAATACGGTGTGATAGTTAATACTAGAGGAACAACATTCGGGCCTTGGTTATTTTCTAAGGTAGGGTTGAGTTCTTTTCAACTGCTATCCTCTTCTGCCAAAGCCTATTTTTGAGTCCTGAGTGAGTGCATCCGGAATGAACTAATTAATTAGTTTATTTCATTAGTTTGTATCTCATAACCACCCGACGGGAAGTGAACACTGCGAGCGGTTCACCGAGAATAGGGAATTCTTGATCCACACCTAGTCATTCTGACTGGGGGCTTTCTTTTACTACCAGGGTCAGACTTTCAAAAACCTCCGAGTGATAGGATTTTAAATGCTTTCTTTACCGCTTTCTTTTAACTGCTTTCTTTTAACTGCTTTCTTTAGAGGTCACTCGGTTGTATTGAGAGTTGTGTAACTGCTACTAGGACTGATAGTTAAGGGATAGTTCAGGGCTTGATTAGAATCTTTGGGTGTGACATGGGGGAATGATAGCAGTACTTGACACTTCAATAAATGATTTGTCGGGTGTTGCTTGTCCACCACAGATAAATAGCATACCTCTGCGCGGGGGCAGTTTTGTATTTGTGGTATCTTAGATTTTGTTGTCTTAAGGCATGAAAATCCGTACTGTAAGTACCTGTCTGTTAAAGGGAACATGGTATAGGAAGCATGAGAGTTAGCTATCTGATGGATTATCCCAAACTAAGATCTGTGTAACAAAATGGAAGTTTAATTGTGTTTCATCTGAATATTGTCCAATTTTTATTCTTTTCTTCCTGTCCCTTCTGTCATGTTTTAAATCTGCTTTCTTAGAATAATCTTAATCGCTTTCCTAGATTAATTTTATTGCTTTCTTAGATTAAATTTAATTCGCTTTCTAGAATAATTTTATCTGCTTTATTTTAAATTGCTTTCATAGCTTAGTTTAAATTCTGTCAAGTAGTTGATAATCAAACACAAACTTGAATCGAGTAACCGAGTGGAAAATCTTAGTAAACGGCATGGGCCCTGCTTCCATCGCACATCCTCCAGTGAACGATCCGGTACTTACTATAAATACTGCAATTTTTGACTCCGTGCGCTTTCGGGGGCACAGTTTCTTAACACGAGTACATAAAAACGTGACAACCTATAAACATATCTCTAATCCCAACTCCGCCATCATAAATTGGTTTCATTAAATAAAATTGAAAACCAGGATTATGATTTTTCAGAAAATACTCATGTAGTGGGAACTTGTCAAAAGTTTCATGGCAAGGATCTTCAAGGCAGGAAATTGTAAAAAGTTTCATGCCGGGGAGGTCCACAATGCCGTTTGAAATCAAAGTTTCCCACATGAGTAATAAAAAGTGAAATATATCCTTAAACCCCTTCCCATGAATCATAACTCTTTTCTTTTAATATATTCAAACTTGGGATATTTTATAAAAATACTCGTGTTACAAAATTTGTCAAAAGTTTCAGATAGCATCGTAATTTAGTGTATAGCGTCGTACCCCCAATTTTATCAACACTTCTTAAAATTTACCCTACGACGCCATCCTAGGATAGCTTCGTAATTTAGTGTATAGCGTCGTAGCATCCCGACTTTTTCAAAAACCATTTTTTCTTACTACGACGCTAGACCCTACGACGTAACCCATGTTTAACGTCGTAGGACATGCTTAGCGTCGTAGTCCCCCATTTCTAAACTTCCATGCACGACGTCAACACTACGACGTGAAACACAGTATAGCATCGTAATAGTGTGTAGCGTCGTACATAACCCTTTAACTTCAAAATTTTCATCTCTTTCACCAATCCATGACGACGCTATCCTCACGACGCTATCCTAGGATAGCGTCGTAAAATCTGTCTAGCGTCGTATTTGGCATTTTTTGCCAAATTTTCCAATTCTCCATTTTCTTCATTAATTAATTGAACTCTTAAGTCAATAATTAAAGATCATGATTAGCAATGATTAAGATCGATAATTACCTTGATTAAGGGATCTTTGTTCAATTCTCCCTAAAACATTTTTTCTATAAACAAAACCTTAATGCCTTAAGCAGATAATCTGGATTGTAATTAATTAAGGTATGAAGAATTATTTAAGTCATTAATTATGGATTAATTACATAACCTTGTATGAGAAACCAATGTCTCTCATACAAGGCATCCTCTTTTATTTTATTTTATTTTATTTTCATTTTGTCTTTTTCGTGATGTGTGAACGAGCAGTAAGAGATATCACAGAATAATGTCGGCGAACGGTCCCTTCACCGGGAAATGAAGTAGCCCGTAGTCTGTACGTTAATTACTGTTTGTTATTTTGCATGGTTTGGATAATAATTAATGAGGTCAGGCAAACGGTCCTTTCACCGGGAAATGAAGTAGCCACTCAGTTAATTACTGTCCAAATACAGTTTTATTTTCTTTATCTTAATTTCCAAACCCAAATTCTAATCTATAATATGAGTCAGTTAATATCTATCAATATTAGCTGATGAACATTGCAGAGAGGAAACATGTAGGTTTTTTTCTGAATTCGCAGATAGTAGAGGTCCAACTGGTAGCGACACTGCCATTATAGGGTTTCTGCTGTCTAAATTCATTCCATCTAAGTAATTGGGAAATTGGTGGACTCTTCATCTAGTGGCCAATAAATGGGGAAGACAGCGTTGAAGATGGATATTAAAGTCAAAAAGATGCAGATGCAATCCCTATTAGCTTTTCTGTCATATGGTTGCTTATACCGGAGCTGTGAGTTGAGTCTTTGTTTGTTCTCTGTTGGGTCTGGGTTCGAGTTGTTTTCTGAGCTCATGAAAGTTGGTGCACTGGCTAGATTGATGCTGCTGTTTTCGATCAAGGCAGGAGAGGCGACAGAAATGAGAGATGGTTGGCTTGTTGAGCTCTCTTTAGGACATATGCAGGTGCAGCGTCCATGACAAGGAGATCTCTTTTGATCTGCTGTGTGGCTGGATGTTCTACTGGGTTCTAAAATTGCAGAGGCATAATTATATTGTGGGTGGAGCTGTGTTGGGATGGTAAATGTATTTTGTGGATTTTTGATGTCTTGGGTGCTGGGTTGGTAAGATCTGATGATATGTACTGCTATCTATTTTGGTTATGAATAAATGAAGCTATTCCCTAAAAAAAAAAAAAGTAATTGGGAAATTGGATAGCAGATGCTTGTAGAGTTGTAGTCCACTCGATTATTCTGCCACCACTTTTTGGCCTCACGGCTGCTTCATATCTGTGTCCCACGTTCTGTCTAAACCCACCATTATATTTTGGGTTAATTAATTTTACACTTCATATATCCGTATGCATGCATTTATTATGTAATTATTGTGGTCTATAATACTTTAGGATCCTTCCCTTGGACATTAGAAGTCTAGATTTAAACAGATGTGTATATTAAACTTCCAACAAAAACTCATTTATAAAATCCGGATCTATATAAGGGATAAATTCCTCAGTTATGTCTAGTTCATATTCTGTCAAGGGTTAAATTTTGGGAAATTAGAAGCAGAGTCAGCGATTAGGTCTTATCTAGACTCAAAGGGTCTGTGTTCTTATTGAGAGTATAGTACCTGTTAAGGGAATGGTTTTCAAATTTATTATTTTCCAAAATTGCTATGTGTTGGGAATTTAGTCTTAACTGTTACACTGAGATGGGATCCACTTGGATTCAAATACAGTGTGATAGATAATTCTAAAGGAACAATACGTAGGCCTTGGTTATCTTCTAAGATAGGGTTGAGTTCCTTTCAACTGCTATCCTCTTCTGCCAAAGCCTATTCTTGAGTCCTGAGTGAGTACATCCTGAATGAACTGATCTATTAGTTCGTTTCATTAGTTTGTATCTCATAACCACCTGGAAGGAAGTGAACACTGCGAGCGGTTCACAGAGATCCGAGAATTCTTGATCCACATCCGGTCATCCTGATTGGGGGCTTTCTTTTACTACCAGTACGAAGGTTTTGAAACTTCCGAGTGATAGGTTTTTAAAATGCTTTCTTTACTGCTTTATTTTAAAACGCTTTTATAGAGGTCACTCGAATGCGTCGCTAGATCTTCTAACTGCTACTAGGGCTGAGAGTTAAGGGATAGTTCAGGCTCATTTTTAGACTTTGGGTGTGACATGGGGGAATGATAGCAGTACTTGGCATTTCAACTAATGATCTGCCAGGTGTTGCTTGTCCACCACAGATAAAATAACATACCCTGGCCGGGGCAGTTACGAATCTGTGGTATCTTAGAATTTGCGGTCTTAAGAATATGTAAACTCATACTGTAAGTACCTGTCTGTTAAAGGGAACATAGTACTGAGAGCATGAGAACTAGCTATCTGACAGGATTATCCCAAACAAAGATCTGTGTATTAAAAATGGAAGTTTAATTATGCTTTATCTGAATCCTGTCCAATCTTTATTCTTCTCCCCCTGTCCTTTCTGTCATCATTTTAAATCAGCTTCATAGCTAGCATAGCATAGATTTACAGCTTTCTTAGAATAATTTTTACTGCTTCCATAGGATAATTTTATCTGCTTTTTGGACTTTATTTCGATTGCTTTTTAGCATAAACTTATCCGCTTTCTAGAATAGATTAATGTGCTTTGTAGAATAATTAAACTGCTTTTAGTTTAGATTAAATTCAGTAAAGTAGTTGATAGTCAACTTCTAAAACTGATTAGAGCAATACGAATGGAAAATCTAGTAAAACGGTGTGGGACCTGCTTCTATCGCATATCCTCCAGTGAACGATCCAGGACTTACTATAAATATTGTAATTTTTGACACCGTGCGCTTTCGGGCCACAGTTTCTTAACACGGGTAGTAAAAACATGACAACCTAAATATATCCTTAATCCCAACTCCATCTTCATAAGTTGGTTTCATTAAATAAAACATAAACTAAGAGATTATTTCATTATCATTATTTCGAAAATACTCGTGTGGGAAATTGTCAAAAGTTTCACCCAGCGGCCTGGACCACGTGTATCTCCCTCCACCAGTATTAATGCTCATTAAACCACAATCATAAAAGAAATCCGCAAACTCTTCAGCCCTTGTAAGATTAAACAAACCTCCCTGCACTTCGGTCGCCCCCCAATATCTGATTCCAATCACCCAAGAGCACCCAAGCATCCTCAATACGGCCTGCCAACTCCCAAATATACTCCCAATTCGCCCGCCGCTCCATGTACCTAGGAGAGGCATAAACAGCAGACACAAACCAGGTAATAAGACCACTTATAAGTTTGACAGTGAGAATCCTGTCGCCCTCATCAATAATCTGAGTCTGGCAGGAAATTCCAACCCGAGCTAAAATCCAAACGCCACCTGAATGCCCCACAGCCTCCTGAATACAACCGGAACATAACCGACTTGTATAAAAGAATTCTGAGACCAAATGAACCTGGTTTGTGGCTCCAAAACAAAAATTAAACCTGGATTGTGTTGTCGCACTACATCCTTCATCAGACGCTGTGTAGGCGTACCAGCATTCCCCCCACGTTCCAAGATAAAATTTTAAATGAACGAAAATCCATAGGAAACATAGGAAAAGGGGAAGGGAAACCTGGCAACTAGTGTTGCATAGGAACCCCCTCATCGGGGGGCTTTTCCTTAGGTGTCTTAGAAGAAGGCGCCCCGTCCGACTTACGAGCACCCGCCGTTGCCGATGAAGAGCCATCACCCGTCTCCGGCGAAGGTCGTGCTCTTTTGGCCTGACTAGATCGATCTATTTTGGATTGAAGGGGGCTCAATTGAGAAGCCTTTCCATTATGTTTCACAGTCTCTTTAGTGGGCCTCAATTTCGTAGGCCCGGATGCAGCAACATTCCAATTGAGCTCATGCCCCATTTTATTATGTATTCCACTAGAAATAGATCCACTGGATCCAATATCCTTCTTTGGCCCAGAAGCTTTCCTGCGCACGACCTTTACCCAGTCATCTCCATCCGGTTGCAGTGGGATTGTGGGAGTAACCAACTGACTGTTCCCAAAGACCTGGACACCCTGCTCTTGCACTTGGGGCGTTCCTGTGGTAACGGCCGCCACAGTACCATAACCACCATCGGCATCTCCCGAGGGATGCCCGGAGGCAGCTGCTATTGGCGGTGGAGTAGCCTGAGCAACATCCTTTCCATCCACATGCCTATTTTTCTCCGGGCACCTATTAGTGTAACACCCCGGATTTCAAAATCAAAAGTGGCCGGGATGTTACCGCCAACATTCCTTGTTTAAGCCTGCGGAACGCAACCTTACTCAAGGAATGCTAAGGCTCGAATCGCATCATACATTCATTAAAAGAATTAAATTAAGATTCATCGTTCCAAAATAACCAAAACTTGTCCGGTAGTACTTAGGATAAATTAAATGCAGAAAATGATAAAAAGTGCCAACCGGCTAAGCTAGTGATCCGTAATAAATAATAAAAACAAATGCATAAATTTAAAAGTTGATTTGTAGCTTTATTTTAAAAAGAATGTCCCAACTCGCATGCATGCGGATGATCAATGGTGCTCATCGAACTCTGTACGAAAAAAACAAAATGAACAACACACGTCAGTAATTAAATTACTGAGTAAGCCAATCCACCCCATATCAAGTTAGGGGTGTTAAAATGATTGACTTAAATAGAAGTTAAAGGACGTTACAGTAATAATAGATTTAAAATACTCATTTTATTTAACCATTTAACTATTCATAAAGAACATGCTTCCACCATCATGCCTAGAATACGGGGACACCAAAGGAGCTCCAATAGTAACGGGAATTCATCCCTCAAAATGCCAACGGCAGCCTATATCGACACGCACCCGGGGCCCATAAATAATACTCGCAAGTATTATTTAGGGATATAGACACAATCATAGTAAATCACAAATAAGGAGAGGGGCGGCCACACATGGCTCCACCCTAGTGCACTCGCTCTCCGGAGCCTAAATGTGGGCATACCTACCCGAATTCTAAGGCACAATGGTTTCTATAATAAACCTACGCGTAACCATAAATAAATACATTTTTATATGAATAATTTTCATCACAAATCACATTTTAATACTCCATCCTTACACCAAGATGCGTAAAATACTTCATTGGCACCATAAATCATAGTTCATACGGGTTTCATAACCCAAATTTAAGAAAAAGTGTCAAGAGTTTTCATAACAGTGTTTATGCAATAGCGATACATCCAAACTAAAATTCCCATAATTAATTACTCCACCAAAAATCCTGATATTTAAACCATGAATCCTACACTCAAAAAGCAACAATTTTTATGAACAACTCTAAGGTTAAATCATGCTTGAACTAGAGGAAATTAAGGGCTCATCATATATAATACGAATAAGATGTGACATAGAAACACACTTTCAAAATAAAATCATGGATAATTCGTGAGTTGGCCAAAAATTCTGAAATTTTGTAATCATCATCCTAACACATATTGGAACAATTTCCTAGAAGAAAATAATTTAAAATTCTTGGCGGAACCAACAGAAAAATACTAATCTCTGCAAGTGAAAGAATCTGTCAAAACTCGTACTCAGAAAACACAGTTTAAAGATCGGCCATCTGGGAATGAAATAATTCGTCACAAATTCTGAAAATTTACAGGGCGATTCCTAACATCTATATGAACAAATTCTTAGAAGAAGTCAGACCCTAATTCGCGACGGAACAATGTGAAAAACGAGGATTATTTTAGATCTAAAACTGTCAGCACATCAGAATTCCAGATTTTGACTTCTACGACTCAATTAGCTCCTAACTCGACCCTGAACAAGGTATGGAAGTGTATTGACTTACCTTACACCAAGTTATAAGGATTTGAAAATAAGGATTTGCTGGTTTGATTAGCAAGGGGAATCGCCTTGACGTCTTAAATTCTTCAAGATGGCTGCGTTCTTCTAAGACTTGAAACAAAGATGAGAAGTCCTGCTACGTTGCTGCCACCACAATGAGCGTTCCATTTTTTTTTCCTTTTTTTTTTTGATCGCTACTTTCTTATTTGGAGAGAATAGTGTATGTGAATGGACGGTAATCTGGTGGTTTTGGAAGATTTTCTTGGGATCCAACTATCTTATAAGGCAGCTCCTATTTAGATTTAAATCACTTAGGTAAGATTTGGAGGAGATTTGAAAGTTAGTATATGTTAAGATATCTTATAAGTCAAATTTCCAGCTCTCTCAAATTTTAGTAAAATAATCCCTGCATCAATCCATATAGGGCGACCGTGTACATTATAAATATGGTTAGGTTAATGATATAACACCATAGACTATAATAATATCCATAAGCCCTCTTTGTTGATTTAATCACATAAGATGACTAATAATTTATTTATAATTAAATTGATAGAATAATAATGAAATAATCTCGGGTGTTATAGTCTACCCTCCTTAAGATTCAACTTCGTCCTCGAAGTTTCCTCTCGTGTATTACATTCTACCCTCCTTAAGAATCGACTTCGTCCTCGAAGTCGCCTATCATCTAAGGATAGAGTAATTCATGTAAATAGTCAAAGAAATGTGATCTCTAAGCATATTAAGGTACTATGTTCATAACCGAGAATAATCCAAACGTTGATGCACTAAGTGAGCAACTAAGTCATGAATAAAATGTTTGAATATACAGAAAAAGTTTAAGCTTGGCTAAGGAAAAAAAATCTCGGTTAAAAAGTTACTAACAAGCAAAGAAGATAATGCTACTAAATGAATGCAAATGTATGCATATGACCCATTCCCCAATTTCAAAAATAATTTATTCATGATTTTATAACAATTTATGCAAAGAGAACTTTCATGTATTTCTAAAAAAATAATAATAATATTCTTTTGAGTTTAAAATTGATAATATTTTTACATACTTAAAAATATAACACATAATTTTTCTTTTTTTTTTTTGCCAAATGTACGTAATATCTAAATATATATATACGCATCTACTGTTCATGGTAACGTAGAATGACCAAAATACCCTTTCCAACTTTTTTTTATTGCACCTATGCCACCTTGTTTGGGCCTCCTGTTGCTTGGGCTACTTTATTCATTTTCCTCGATTCCTCTGCCCTACCAAAGAGCCCTTGTTTGCCTCTTTCATCAGACACGTCTAACATCTTTGAGGATTGCCCACTTTCTTTCTTTCAATGTTGTCTCTTCTGCCTCCATTTTCTTTTGTCTCTACCTTCGTCTGCCTCGTAGTGGGATGCACATCATTTGCCTAAACCGGCTTCGACAACTCCCTGAAATGGAAGATATGGTAAGCCCAGCCCCTTCTTTTCCTCTCATCGCACGGCTTTCCTGAATACAATCATAATTTATTTGCTAGGGTTTGTAGCTCGATTGGCACTTTTACCTTACTCTTTTCTCTAAGTATGAGGGTTAATGCAACACACTATGATTGTTGTCTACTTTGCTATGCTTTTTCACGCCGGCGTACGCGGAACGGCTTTCCAGGATCCCTCCGCCGTTTCTGGCCCGCCCATGTGTTGCCGCCACCTGCACTTCTATTAACGGTGGGTTTCCCCTCTTTTATTTAGTGAACTTAATTGTACTGGACCCATCTCAGATTTATCAATGGCCTGTGCCCTTTCCACCTTGTTTTATTAGAAGTTTCTTTAATACAAAAGTAAAATGGAGATGGAATCATGAGTCCTGACGCCAGATTGCTTGCATTGGTGTTGCACAGTATGTGTTCACCCTATATTTTATCTCTGATTCCCAATCCCTATTTCTTTCCGAAACTATGAGGTGATTGAAATTCCCTTAGAAATATGGTGATTGTTGTACTCATAAATCACAGATAGTTTAGATTTTCCAAATCTTTACCTGATTTATGGTTGGCATCTCACAGTTCGTATGGGGATCTTCCCAGTGTACCAGCCATTTTACTCAGTTCCTTCTTATTAGATTACATGTCCAGAGTTTGATTCACTTGTGCATAGGTATTACAAGAAAATGTAGCAATTTTTCCGTCATTGAAACATGTTTAATTGTGTCCTTAGGAATTCTGTTGAATTTGTACTTTTCGAGTTGGGTTACAATAGTATATAATTAAACACGGTTACAGGGAATAGCAACCATAAAAATTGTGGTTGTTTGTCTTATTAAAAACGGTTACAGGGAGGTCAATGCCCTCAACTTCGCCGGCTGTGGCTATATGCAGTTGCTGATATCTTTGCATTTCTGTAGCTTCTTAAACTTCACTCCGTTATCATAAAAGGCATAAAAGGCCTTCTGGAAGCGATTAAACTTCACTCCGTTATCATAAAAGGCATAAAAGGCCTCCTGGAAGCGATTCACTCACCTCAGCCGCAATCTTATTAAGGTTATCTCAATAATATTATACTTTTCGCATTCACCTTTTCTTGGCAGCCCTATTTGCACCTCTGTGCTGACAATTCTTTCTGCTAATAATCAGACTTTTTCTACGACCTACAACAGTTATTACTACATTTTACACCGTGTCACTTAAAAAATTTCTACTGTGCTATTATACATTCCATTTTTTTAAAGTAAGGAATTGCGAATTGATATTCTGCCAAAATATTATTCATTTATGATAAACAGAAATTAGGTTGTGGAAGATGTATATTGTAGTGACATGAGCATTATTATTTGTAGATGGTTTTTAAGAAGGTCCACTGTAAAATGTAGATTAATTTATTCCTCATCTTAGGAATAATTTTACATTATTATTTCAAATGTAGAATCCCAGTTTACTTTATTCCTTATTAAGATGGTCTTTTTCTTATAGTTTTTTTTTAATGTTTTATTTGTTTTTCCACTTTCCTTATTTTAATTTTTAGACAACTTACATAACCTGTAAGTCTTTATGAGGATTTTATTTCAACCACAAATTTAAGCTTTGCCAAGTTTCCAACCACACAATATCTGAAGATCAAAGTCATTATATTTTATTTCAACCACAACTCTTAAAGCTAAAAACACATCGATTGTTTCATTATAAACTCTCTTTTATACTGTCTATCAGAAAGCTCATCTCAAATTTTGCCCGACATTCAGGTGTTGCATGCTTAAAGCACATTATTCACCCTCGGAAACAGTTTGTTCGTGCTGCACCGGAAACTCAACCCCTCCTACCTCCTTCAGCACCTAACAGGTAAATCCAAAAAGAGTTCATTAACTATTTCTGCCTTTATGTGTTACAAATAATTGTTTTGCCTGATTGCATCCTATTTTCTCTTTCTCCATGTAATGCTTTCAATTTTAAATGTTAATGGTCAATTTCAATTTACTGGAACCGCCTAACATGGTTTCAACGATGATCCTAACATGTTGCCAGCGACCAAATCATAACCTGCTACTTCTGAACGAAAGGTATTGATTTAAGGATGGTCATTAATAAATCCATACCGCCCCTTTCGAGTTTTTTTTGTCCGCTGCCTTGTTCTTTTCTATTGCACAAGATCTAATTTCCTTTCTTCACCATTTTGTTTTTGTCACTACAACCAAAAAAATTCTTTTCTGTACCCGTCTCTCTTTATTTTTTTCTGCATATAGCCAGCCATGTCTGCTTTCAACGCGCGGCGACGTCTTCTCCGCGCTGATGCTGCTCGCCACCAACGTGCTTCTACGCCTCCTACTGTTCGAAGAGACGTGCTGTTTAATTCTCCTTGGATTGCTCCACCTTCAATGGAATGTTTACATTGTGGGGCATTACTTTTTTTCCGTGAACATTTAACTATGTGTTATTCAGGTGGTACTTTTTCCCTTCCTCCTCTTGACCTCCCGTCACAATTGAAGGCTTTATTCATGGGCCTTCATCCACTATCAACCCACTTTCTAAGTTTTATACGTACATACAATAATTCTTTTGATTTCTCCACACTAGGTGTAAATTACGATGTGAAACTCTGTCGTAATGAACAAAACCTTTACATTTTCCCTGTTAATGGAACAATGCATCACTTCATTAACTCTCTCATTCCCAGTGAAGCTTCCCCTAGACATTTGCAACTCTACTACCATGACCCTACAACTGAACTCGACGCCCGTGTTCGTAGGTATCCAGATCTTCATCCTGATATTGTTGCATTGTTAATCCAGTTTTCAGCCTTCAACCCGTATGCAAGCTTCTTTCGCCAACTGTACCAAATGCCAAGTCTTAACACCTATAAAATTTACTTAAGGACAGATGCAAAGTTAGACCACCGGGTGTTCAATCGGCCTACTGTTGATGATGTCTCCATTATTTGGCAGGACGGGGACTCTCAAAATCCTGCTTTAGCCCATGATATTCAGGTGTATCCCTTGGATGGTACTGTTAAAAAGGTGTCATACTTTTCGTTTGCATATGATCCTGTACAGTATCCCTTGCTTCATCCGTACGGGCAACCTGGTTGGAATCCTGGTCTCCTAAAAACACGTGGTTCTGCAATCACAATGGCATCCTTCATGTTCGAACCACCCTACCCTGAGGCTGCAGCACTTGTTCAATGGTATTTATCGCAGCTTTTACATTTCTGCTCCAAAAAATATATATATATTTGCCCATCATTTCATTTTTTGCTCATTTAGGACAAGGAGTTCGTCTGCCTGGCAACTTTCCAGCTGGATACCCCAGATATCCGCTTGCTTTCACATAGTGTGTGCCCCAAGTGCTACAGATCAACCTACACTGTTGGCATTAGGCAATTCAGGTGCCACCATTGTCGATCCTTACAAATACCAGAAAAAAGGTTGACTCTAAGCCCCAATAAATATTTGCTGCATAGCGCTTTATAACAAGACCCTAATAAGGTTACTTACATACAGGGGAATGGTACATGTTAACCTTCAAGATGGCTCAGCATCGGTTAAATGTGTTGCATATGAGGATGTTGCTACCCTTCTCCTTGATGCAAACCCCCATGACTTAGCAAAGAAACTAATAGAGGTTTTGATTTTTTTTTTTCAACTTACACCAATATACACGATCATTTACTTCCCAGTATTTCCACAATCATAACAAATATACTCCAAACATTATCTTGTCCAGGATGTGTATGCATATTATCACACCAGAAACATCATTCCAACACCGCTTCATCATAAGGAAAAAATTCCCTGGCCCAAATGAGCGGTTCTTGCAGACAAGCTATACTATCGCAAACGTGGAGCTTCAATCTGGTACGTAGTACCTACTGACCCTGTCGTCCAAGTAAAAAGAGTTCTTTCCTTCGGTCGGTGTCCAGATGTCTTCTTCACTAACATATTCCAACCTGCAGATGTGCATCGCTCACCAGAAAAAGAAATGCCACACATCACTGATACAATCAAGCCAACAGGGCTAACACCTAGGATGGCTACACTTCTGCCACCACCACATATAGGAGAGGCTGACAAAGGCAAAAGTAACTTACATTCCCTATTGTTTTCAACAACCTTATTACACTTATGACTATATATTTTTTGTCGAAATCTGAAACATTGGTATACATTCCCATTAAGGTGCCGTAGCGAAGGAACTGCAGCCCCTATTTGATGCCCCTGAAGTCCCACCATCTCCCGCTTGCCAACCTGCTGACGGTGCACCATCAAGCCCTACTAAAAAGACAAAATTAGCAACCGCCAAGAAGGCAACTAGGGCTTCTACCAAAGGGCAGAATGAACTTAACTAGCTTCTACAACAGCACTCTACTAGATTTCAAACTAAGATAGTATCATATATTGGTTTGATTATGCTTATCCTAGATATTCATCTTTTGGACATAAACTTTTTGTTCGTAGCCAGTTTTTGATGCAACTGTCTCTCTACTCTTCCCCTTTTTGGCTACGTTTACCAATGTCTAAGGAAAACTACTAAGACCAGCTAGTGCTAGAAGCATAGTTTGCTCGCATCGGGACTTTTGTTTTGCATTTGTATATACAGCAAACCTAATGCATCTATAGATGCAATGTTTCTCATATTTTTACTCCTCATCATCCTCATAATAATTAAGCCATCGAATATTTATCGACACATAAAATTGCAGTGTATGTACTTTGGGATTATCATAATGTTTATTCTCTACTCACTGTTTTAACTACAGGCCTCGGTCAATGTTTTCAACAACAAAATAGTATTGGCTATATATATTCTTAAAGGAAAAATATCTTATGCTGCTTTTTGAATAATAACTTTTTAAAATTGAAACATCGTTTTATTGTAGGACAATGGATTGCTTGATATTCAAAGCTCATGTTGCAGATTTCATCACCTCCTACTTCCATCATACTTAGAAATGTTCATTGCCTTTGTTTACTTACATGTACAACCAGCGGGGTTTTAATTCAAATCACGCGTCATTTTCTAACATCAAACAATGGATCTTGTACGAGTAACCTAATCTTTATTGGAAGCCCACCAACCATCATTATTATACATTTCCCTAATTTGCATGTTAGTAATTGCAGGAATTCCACCAACCACTATAATCATCAATTTTCTCCCTGGTTCTATAGCCGAAAAAATTTATTTTAATTAGTTCTTCAAATGATGCAACAAGGATTCACATAGCTGGTTACCACGCAAATATCCATGCGGTACTGTAGTTGTGCTATATCAACAGCAACACTATCACATCCTATTCTTTCATCTACCATTCTCACAATTAAATATGTTTACCCGGCATATTTCTCTTCAACTTTACAACTTTCATGTCAAGCATTGAGAATCATCTACTTTCAACACAAGCACGTTCGAAGCAATCAGACTATTATCTTACATCGAGAACATACGAAATGTAGAAATATTACATCCATCGAATCCTGCGCGGCGTAGCGCGCAATGGCGAGCACTAGTATATAATATATATATATATATACTCTTAAAACATTGGTCCGAAAGAATCGAACCGCTCTGATACCATATTGTAACACCCCGGATTTCAAAATCAAAAGTGGTCGGGATGTTACCGCCAACATTCCTTGTTTAAGCCTGCGGAACGCAACCTTAATCAAGGAATGCTAAGGCTCGAATCGCATCATACATTCATTAAAAGAAATAAATTAAGATTCATCGTTCCAAAATAACCAAAACTTGTCCGATAGTACTTAGGATAAATTAAATGCAGAAAATGATAAAAAATGCCAACCGGCTAAGCTAGTGATCCGTAATAAATAATAAAAACAAATGCATAAATTTAAAAGTTGATTTGTAGCTTTATTTTAAAAAGAATGTCCTAACTCCCATGCATGCGGATGATCAATGGCGCTCATCGAACTCTGTACAAAAAAAATAAAATGAACAACACACGTCAGTAATTAAATTACTGAGTAAGCCAATCCACCCCATATCAAGTTAGGGTTTTTAAAATGATTGACTTAAATAGAAGTTAAAAGGCATTACAGTAATAATAGATTTAAAATACTCATTTTATTTAACCATTTAACTATTCATAAAGAACATGCTTCCACCATCATGCCTAGAATGCGGGGACACCAAAGGAGCTCCAATAGTAACGGGAATTCATCCCTCAAAATGCCAACGGTAGCCTATATCGACACGCACCCGGGGCCCATAAATAATACTCGCAAGTATTATTTAGGGATATAGACACAATCATAGTAAATCACAAATAAGGAGAGGGGCAGCCACGCATGACTCCACCCTAGTGCACTCGCTCTCCGGAGCCTAAAATGTGGGCATACCTACCCGAATTCTAAGGCACAATGGTTTTAGTAATAAACCTACGCATAACCATAAATAAATACATTTTTATATGAATAATTTTCATCACAAATCATATTGTAATACTCCATCCTTACACCAAGATGCGTAAAATACTTCATTGGCACCATAAATCATAGTTCATAAGGGTTTCATAACCCAAATTTAAGAAAAAGTGTCAAGAGTTTTCATAACAGTGTTTATCCAATAGCGATACATCCAAACTAAAATTCCCATAATTAATTACTCCACCAAAAATCCTGATATTTAAACCATGAATCCTACAGTCAAAAAGCAACAATTTTCATGAACAACTCTAAGGTTAAATCATGCTTGAACTAGAGGAAATTAAGGGCTCATCATATACAATACGAATAAGATGCAACACAGAAACGCACTTTAAAAATAAAATCATGGATAATTCGTGAGTTGGCCAAAAATTCTGAAATTTTGTAGGCATCATCCTAACACATATTGGAACAATTTCCTAAAGAACATAATTTAAAATTCTTGGCGAAACCAATAGAAAAATACTAATATTTGCAAGTGAAAGAATCTGTCAAAACTCGTACTCAGAAAACACAGTTTAAAGATCGGCATCTGGGAATGAAATAATTCGTCAAAAATTCTGAAAATTTACAGGGAGATTCCTAACATCTATATGAACAAATTCTTAGAAGAAGTCAGACCCTAATTCGCGACGGAACAATGTGAAAAACGAGGATTATTTTAGATCTATAAAACTGTCAGCACATCAGAATTCCAGATTTTGATTTCTACGACTCAATTAGCTCCTAACTCGACCCTGAACAAGGTATGGAAGTGTATTGACTTACCTTACACCAAGTTAGGATTTGAAAATAAGGATTTGCTGGTTTGATTAGCAAAGGGAATCGCCTTTGACGTCTTAAATTCTTCAAGATGGCTGCGTTCTTCTAAGACTTGAAACAAAGATGAGAAGTCCTGCTACGTTGCTGCCACCACAGTGAGCGTTCCATTTTTTTTTCTTTTTTTCTTTTTTGATCGCTACTTTCTTATTTGGAGAGAATAGAGTATGTGAATGGACGGTAATCTGGCGGTTTTGGAAGATTTTCTTGGGATCCAACTATCTTATAAGGCAGCTCCTATTTAGATTTAAATCACTTAGGTAAGATTTGGAGGAGATTTGGAAGTTAGTATATGTTAAGATATCTTATAAGTCAAATTTCCAGCTCTCTCTAATTTTAGTAAATAATCCCTGCATCAATCCATATAGGGCGACCAAGTACATTATAAATATGGTTAGGTTAATGACATAACACCATAGACTATAATAATATCCATAAGCCCTCTTTGTTGATTTAATCACATAAGATGACTAATATATTTATTTATAATTAAATTCATAGAATAATAATGAAATAATCTCGGGTGTTATAATTAGTCCCGTGACCATATTTCTTGCAGGAAGTACACAGCAATTGTAATCCCTCATAAGCTACCTTGTGCCAACGATCACCCAGCAGAATGTTTGACACCAAGGGTAAACTCAAATCAATTTCAATGCAAACTCTGGCGTATTTGCTCATCTTAACTTCCTTCGTCATATCATCCACCCTTACCGGTGTCCCTAAGGCCGCAGCCATCTTAGTAATCATGAATTCATCAAAATACTCAATGCACAAGCCTGGGAACCTTGCCCACACAGTGGTCTTCCGCGGAGCCTCGGTCTCAGCAACAAAATCCGGCCGCCACGGTGATGTCAACAAGTAACTGTCAAACAGCATCCAGGGGCCATTGTTCAGGACCTTTGTTCGATCTTCCATATGAGCAAACTTAACCAAGAAGAATCCCGCATCCAATTCTCGAAGTTCAAATTTACCCTTCATCTTCCAAATCTTCTCAGTCTATCCTTGAACGTCACATAGCCAACCTTTTTCCCCAAGATAGAGAGGATAAGTGCATCCTCCCACGGCTTACACAACAACTCCTTCGCCCGGCGGTCAATGGTAATTCTAGGCTTAAGCCTATCACCATCTATAAAGTCTAGAGTCACCAACTTATCCTTGTCTGGACTCTCTTGAAGGGGAGCTGGATTTGCTGATTTGCCTGCCAACACCATGTCACAAAAAGAGGGTTTCGTCCCGCCGGCAAAGACCAATGAATCCGGCGGACGAAAAGCAGTTTCCGCAGAGAGCATCGTCACGTCGCAAGCCATCATTCTTTTTGTCAACCTCTCTGATCATAGTAGTGAATTATTAATAAAAATAAAAACAACTTAATAGTTAATATCGCATTTATTTGAAACTGCACAATCATGAAACGAACAAAGAAGGCTTTATCTGACGACAACGGAAGATTGATTGCAAATGAGGGACAACTTTGGAAATGTAATGAGTTCTTTCAATCTCAATTCACATTGGTTGGTAGCCAATTCCCCGCTCTCCCTCAGAGAACTTGATGATGCACTGCATGAGAAGGGGATCCAAGTCTTGGACCGAAGAATGGACTTTCGCCAATTCCCCTTCCTTTCATTCGAAAGCGGTTCTTGGCTGGCACCTTGTCTTGGTGCCATTTCCGACTAGGTTAAATTACACTCCCCCCCCCCCTCCCCCCCCCCCCCCCCCTCCCCCCCCCCCCCCCTTTCTCATATCCCTAAAGAAGAAGACCCCTCCTACGGAAATTAAACAATTCAAACCCATTGGCTTTTTATTACTGAGACTCTTGCCCCCAGCTTGTAGTATATTTTTTTTGGGTGACAGAGACGCCCCAAGCGTCGGCTAAAATAGAGAAAAACTAAAAACAACTACAGCAAGGAGGGAAGGGGAGAGCGAAAGTGAAAAAGTGAACGAAACAATAAACAAAACAATTAACGGGGGAACCAGGTCCCCATCATGTCCGCCGTAAGAAGGGGCCGAGACTCATCCGGGGGATACGCCCAAGTGGTAAAGAACTCATCCGAACGGGCACCAATCTTAGCCAAGGATTCAGCGACTGAGTTTCCTTCTCTAAGAATGTGATTCCAATGAAATCCCGGGTGAGACAGAAGGATGTCATTGATAAGGTTGTGCAAGGAGAAGAGGCGGCGACCCGGCTCCGGTGGCCTGTGAATGAAACGAATCGCCTCTAGGGAATCAGAAAAGCAACGAGCATGAATAATACCATGATGCTGGAGTCTTAACATCCCATTAAGAATACCCTGGAGCTCGGCCACAAGGATAGACGAGACTCCCACAGAGCCAGAAAACCCATCTAGCCACTGACCAGAGCCATTTCGAATCACCCCACCAAACCCCGCCCGACCAGGGTTGCCGAGGGAGCTACCATCCACATGAAGGATAATGCCATTCCACAACAGAGGATTCCAATGGACCAATCTATTGACAGCAGCCTTAACAGGGCGGCCAAGCGCTCGAGAAAAAGACATGCCCAATGCCGAGGTCTGCCGAGCAGCGTCCTCAGCCCGGACCGTATCTCCCCGGATGCTCACCGCGTTACGGCCTCTCCAGATACACCAAAGACCTGCCCATTGAAGACTCGTCCATCCATAGCAGACTTTAACAAGGATATTTGATATATGCACCTGCGAGTGAATAATAGATGGAAGCCGAATACCACCAAGCAAATTCCAAACATGACCTGTCCAGGGACAGAAAAAGAACACATGCAAAATGGATTCTCGGGCAGCACCACATAAGGCACAGTTAGGCGAAGAAGCCATACCGCGAGCAGATCTCAGCTCGTTAGTAGGAAGCGAGTTATGGGAAGCCAACCAAACTAACATCTTAACCTTTTCCGGAGCTTGGATACGCCAAATCCACCCCCTAAGACGATCGCCCTGAACTCCCTTATGCGCAAGGAGCCAATCATAACCCGTGCGAACTGAATAATTCCCCGTAGCCGATCCCATCCAGCAGCTGGAGTCCATCCCTTGATTATGAATAATAAGCGGCCCATAATCAGAAATTTCCTTACGGATATGGTCGGGAATAACCGTAATCGCCTCTTCCCATCTCCAAACATGGTTAACGAACATATCTTTGATTCTCAGATTAGTGTCCGAAATATGAGCATATGAGATACGAGGAGCAATGGCTCCCCCACTCAACCAAGAAGAATACCAAAAACTAGAATCTCCTGCACCCACATTGATGCGAAATCCCGAAGACAGTACAGGAATGACATGGACCATCGCACGTTGAATCGGGGAGGCGCCAGGTTTATAACCCAAGTCCAGCACACGATTACCATACTTGCAAGTTAACAAGCTAGCCCAAGGCTTTGGTTTCTGCATAATAAGGTCAGCCAAGCATTTCCCCGGGAGGCCGATATTCATATCACGACACTTTCTCACTCCGAGACCTCCCATGGATCTAGGGGTGGCGACTTTGTTCCAATTGACAAGGTGAATTCCTTTACCAGAAACATCTTTCCAGATAAAATTCTTTATTAACCTATCCACCGACTCACAGATAGAAGTAGGGAGCCAACACGTTTGCATGATGTAGGAAGGAATGGCAGAGAGAACCGATCTTGCAAGGGTGACCCTTCCTGCCTTGTTGAGCAACGCTCTCTTCCATGATCCCATACGAGATTGAAGCTTCTCCAGGAGGAAATTAAATCTGTCCTTGCGAACAACTCCATGAAAAATGGGGAATCCTAAGTACTTCTCAAGATCCTGAGTGAACGCAATATTCAAAGTGGCCGAAATAATATTTTTGGTGTCTGAAGAGACCGCAGCAGCTGCATACGCCTGAGATTTGGTGGGATTAATCTTAAGGCCAGACCATCTCGCAAAGTTGGATAAGACCCCATCAATACAACGAGCACTGTCCTCCGAGGCTTTAGAAAAGAGCAACAAATCATCTGCGAACATGAGATGGGAGAGAGGGAGAGCATTCCTACACAGGGTAATAGGCTTCCAGCTCCCCTCCATGACATGATTTTGTATTGTACGAGAGAGCTTTTCCATAACAATAATAAATAGATATGGAGAAAGCGGGTCTCCCCTGACGAATACCTTTGTTGGGGATAAAAGAATCAAGAGACGACCCATTCCAGAGAATTGAATAACTAGGAGAGCGAACGCAGAACATAATAATACGAGTGAGGGAAGCAGGCAGCCCCATATCACATAAGCAACCTTCAAGAAAATCCCAATTAATATTATCATAGGCTTTCTCTAGATCAATCTTGAGAAGGAATTCCTGAGATCGACGATTGCGGTTCCTGAATGATGTCACCACCTCCTGGAGAATTAAGGAGTTGCCAGCGGTGCCCCGGCCCGGAAGGAAGGCGGATTGCCAAGGTCCGATATAATCTTTCAAGAGCGGTCTGAGTCTATTCACCAAGACCTTCGTAACAATTTTGTAGGCAACATTACACAAGCTTATCGGTCGAAATTCCCGAATGGTTTTAGGCACATCGGTCTTAGGAATTAAACAAATGAACGTGTTGGAAATCCCAGGAACAAAAGATCCCACTGCCATTGCTTCTTTCACAAACCTCCAAATATCCGGACCAATAACCTGCCAGTAAGTTTTGTAAAAGAGAACTGGAAAACCATCGGGGCCGGGAGCCGAAAAGCTTTTCATCTCATTCAGTGCTTGTGATACTTCTTGATAGCTCACTTCATTCTCAAGGCTAGAAATATCATTCAGCGGTGGAAGATTAGCAAGTGGAGGCGGCATATGAATTAAAGGATCTGTATGCCCATAAAGCCATCTGAAATGTCCCAAGGCATGGTTCCGAAGTTGGACATCATCTGTGATCCAAGTCCCGTCAATGTCCAATCCCATAATTTTAGAGTGTTGACGACGGACAAGAGTTTGAGTGTGGAAGTACCTAGTGTTTCGGTCGCCACAGGAAACCCATTTATCTCTCGATTTTTGGTACCACATAACTTCTTCTTGCTTAAGAAACTCATCCAGTGCAAGCATCAGTTCAGATTCCAGCCTGGTATATCTAGAGGAATCAACTCTCTCCATGCATCTTCGTACCCCAATAAGGCGTCTCAGGATACGATCTTTGCATTTCCGGATGTTACCAAAAGTATGAGAATTAAAATATAGTGATGATAGTTTGATCCTCTCCAGGCGTTGACTAATATTCCCATGTTCCCAGTGCCAAGCTGTGTCAACAACCTGACCATACATAGGATGACTGATCCAGGCAGCCTCCCACCGGAACGAGCGACGGCCAAGCCCAATGGTAGGGGGAACACAACGGAGAAAGATGGGGTTATGATCCGAGGCCCTTTTGGGGAGCACTTCGACATATCCCCCCGGAAACAAGGATCCCCAGCCGGCGTTAGCCACTGCCCGGTCCAACCTTTTCCTGGCAAGCGGTCCTCCCGAGTTATTGCGTTGCCAAGTAAACGGATCGCCAATAGTATGAATAGTATCCATACCACAGTAGTTTAACATGTCACGAAATTTCTCACATTGCCTAGCATCGGGTATCATACCAATGGCTTTAGACGGAAATGCTATATCGTTCCAATCTCCCAATGCTAACCAGGGACCTTGCATCCCATTACTAATAGTAAGCATATCCCTCCAGTCCCTATCCCTATCTCTAGGATTAGGGTTAGCATAAACTGAAGATAAATTCCAAGAGGCACCACATGTGACCCGACAAGTAATAATACGAGAGTGCAACGAGCATAAGGAATAAGAATACGGGGTACCAATCCTACGAAGAATCCAAATACCCCCTGCACGACCCAAACATTCCGTGATGTGCACGGCCTCATAGTCCATGCGATATAAGAAAACCCTAAGTCTCTCAAATTGGCCTTGGGGCTCCATCATAATGAATAGGGAAGGCTGAAACTGACGAAGAATATCCGCAATGTGGCGTTTGGTATTCCTATGCATGGCGCCACGAATGTTCCATACAAGGATTGTAAATTCCTTGAATTCAATCATTGAGAAACGAGTGGTTCAACCTCTCGTACCCCTTCCCCAGCCAACTCTGTTTCCATAGAGTAATCAGCCTCAGCGAGAGCACTAAACGAATTAAACATCTCCGGCTTCCTGTAAGGCGTCTTGGAGGTGTTGATTCGGTGACGTTTGCTCTTAATCTTACGGTGATTAGAAATATCCACCCCTTCTTGATCTTCATCAGGGAAAGACTTAGACCCACTGGCAGAGGGTATAGCAGGCGAATACCCCCTGTCCTCAGTTTCAGTAGGTGGCTTGGGTGGGAGACGAATTCCCTCAGTTCCTTGTAAGGCAGGTTTCTTGCCACCCTGGCGTGGTGGACGAGGTTTCCGAACCACCGACACCCATGAACCATGTGTCTCAATGACCTCCACAGGAGATTCAGGTTTATTTTTAGAACTATCCCTAGATTGTGCACTTTCTAAGTTTGCAGGAGGCAATTTAGGGGGGAAATCCAAATTACCAAATCTTTTACGATCCTGTCCCACAATAGCCGATTCCACTACCAAATTGGTTGAAACATTATCCGAAGTACCTACCGGAGCCTTTTCAGACTGCCGGCCAGCACTTACCGGAGCCGCCGGACCACCATCCTTGTCCTGGCAACATTTCTTTACCCTATGCATGAACAAGCCACAGCGATTGCATATACTATGGAGCCCTTCATACGCGACTATTTGCCATTCCGAGCCAACCATAACTTTCCCAATAACCGGCTTTGAGATATTGATTTCCACGCACACCCGCGCGAACTGACCACTTATCATCGCCTTGGAATTAGTGTCAACTCGAAGGGGCCTACCAACGAGTTCGGCAATAAGAGTTAAAGCTTCTTCACTGTAATACATGGGATTTAGACCCGGGAACCTCACCCATACAGCAGTTTTAGTGATGTCCGATGAGGTAGAGAAATCCTTAGACCAAGGAAAAACAGCAAGGTGGTGATCAAATATAGACCACGGCCCATTGAATAATGCAGATTGCCGATCATTCTCCTGATCGAACTTAACAAGAAAGTACCCTCTATCAATATCCATAACTTCAAAATGCCCATTGGTCTTCCAGATCCTTGTCAGGCGATCTTTAAGTAGCACCGGACCAATACGTTTACCGAGTAGTTTGACGATTAGAGCGTCCTGAAGGGGGACGCAAAGCCGCTCAATAGCCGGGGCCTCGAAAACAATACGGGGAAGGAGTGGGTTACCACCAACCAGGTCGCGAGTAGTGAACTCTCGGAGGGGCTTGACATTTGTTTCCACCGGGAGATCCTTTCGAAAGGTGATGTCGCGGAAAGAAGGTTTAGCCTTAGGAGGTTGAACCTCCGGATCTGGAGGCTCCGGCGAGAGGTTTGGCTGAGGCAAAGAGGGGGAAAGGGAGAGAACGGGATCGATTTCCATTCTGCTGCTGTTTCTTAATTTTAGCTTGTAGTATATTGCATCATATTCATATGATTGCACACGTTTTATATTCCTAGTGCAAGAAATAATGCTGGATAGGATAAAGGGAAAGTTTAGTAGTGTGGTTCAAAAAGCTAGCCTTCATCATCCAGTTGCCGCATCAGCAAAAGATACAGCTCTCAATTCTCAACTTGAAATTAATCAATGACGACAACAACAGCTTCAAAATTCAGATTACTAACATGAAACTAAAAAGGCTTCTTCACCCTATTTCCACATTCATAATATTACCAACAAAATCACTTACTGGTACAAACTCACATATCTTGAGATAACATAAATATTGACACGGCTTACCATTAATTAAAAAATTAAAGAAACGAGGTTCTATAATCAATTATGCCATCCCCACCTTGATGTACCAGCACTATATCTATTCTGGTTGTCTCCCCACTTTCGTTTCTTCAGCTCCTTCATTGAACCATTTTCATGTCTCCCCATTTTCATGTCTATTCTGGTTCCATGTCCTTTTGCCTTCTTGTTGGACTTATTCTCCTTAGAAGCTTTCCTTTTCTTTGTACTCCCGCCACTGGTTCCATTACCACTACCACGGGGCAATGTCTCTTCGTCTTGATTGTTCATAGGCCAGTTACAATATATCTCTTGGTCATCATCGAGTAACTGAACTGATCCCTTGCCAGAATCTGGGAACAAGTTATTGAATGTCACCTTCCCAGTTGGCCCTCCTTTTCGTTCTAACAACACTGCATCAGGCCTTATAATAGAACCAAGGATACTCCTATCCGGAGCAAGACGCAGAATGGCTTTTTCATTGGTCAATGCAGCAAATGCCATTGCGAAAGCAGATCTTGCCTGCACCAAAGAACCCAGCTATCATACAAAATCAGAGACACTAATGGATTCATAAACAATGCAACCTGAGCATTCGAACCATATTGAAAGAGAATTTCACCTGATAGTAATTGAAGGAGTTCTTTCCAATGTCATTATCTGGAGTCTGTTGCCAAAGACAAATGCACAGATATGAGTATTAAAAATTAATTATATGGGCCATTTTGTGTATTTGCAAATGTCCTCTCATTTTCTGCTCCAGTTACGGGATTCAGGTGTCTTAATTATTGAACACAACAAGATTGAGGAAGCACGGTAAAATGATAACAATAAAATTATATCCAAAGTTGCAAAAACATGCAACTAATTATCCTAAAACTCCAATAAATGAATTATTTCGTTGCCACAGGAATTTATTTGAAACAAGAAAGAACATGATGGAACTGCAAAAACCAAGACCTGTGGATCCTCGATCGCAATAAGAGATGGCCGCCCATCAACTATAAATCTGAAGGCATCACCACCAGAATCAGATGTTATGCTATCTATGCACATTTATAAATAAGAGCAATCAAACTTCTTAAATTGCCAAACATTTACCCTTTGCTACTTTTTGAGAAGAAAATGCCTCGACCATTGCAAGATACACCAACATCAGCTGTATTCAATTTGCATCCATACATGTCAAAAAAATTCACCTGTGTTGGGAAAACAATGCAGAGTTCAATTTAATACTTTTACATGCAGTCAGCTGCCATAAGCTAATAAAATAGTTTGAACGTTTGGCTCATCTCATCTTGTTCATGTTGTTAAAGCATTAATTTGAAACAGAAAACAGATGGGGTCCCAAAAAGAACCATGTTTCCAATTTTAGATATTAACAAGTTGAACAAATGAAGGATTTGGTGTTAAAAATAAAATCAATTAAACAATAGCTTTTCCAGTCATCTGATGAACCAAACTCAAACATGAGATAACTTGTTCACAGCATTATAACAGGTGAACAAAATTTGTTAACCAACCAATAAACTTCAAGCGACAATTGCTTCTCAAACATGCAGAATCATCAAGGATATAGATGTGGAAAAAAAGTTACTATACCAGCAATATTCCTAGGTTATGCTCAGGAGGAACTTGGTCTTGCTGGCTCTGTAAAGGAAAGAGTGAACGAAAAATTTGGACGGATACAATAGAGTAACTATGCAAATAAATGGAGAAATGAAAGGCTCCATAATATTCTTATATGCACTTTCCAGTATCCATACTAAGAAAAGTAGACAGCATATTAGCACCAAGCGCAAGAAACTTTAGTAAATCAATGTTAACGAAACCATGACCTTCAATATAACACCTAAATAATGAACTTAATTATCTAATCATATCTTCACAACTTTACACATTGAAAATACATGGGAAAACAAGTGAAAAACTTACAGGTGAGATTCATTTATGAAATTACATACCCACCAATCAATCTTGATTTAAAAATATTAACATTTTTAAATGTATTATATGATATCTCAATAAAATCTCAAAGCACAATTTAAAACCATTAAAATGTGTAATATTAATATATAAAATTTCCAAACTGGAGAAAAATAAAATGTATCATGTATAATTACATATTCTAGAAAATTCCTAGTGCGATCCATTTGCATATAAAGTTCATTTAAAATTCTTATAACTTAAACAGGTCCTTTCCATAAATTGCAGGCACTTCACACACACACACACCCACACAAATTCACAATATTAAAATGTTATAATTACCCGTAACATTGCAATAAGCATAGAAAGAAGTGCATAGGAGCCAATTCCACCAGTGTACACCTAAATAAGAGAAGCCCAAACGAAGTGAGATGAATCTTTTTTTGAAATAAATGTTTTTAACACACACACACATATATCTCAAATCAAAACCTCATTCAACTCTCTTTGTTGCAGGAACACTTTCAAAATAAGACATAAAGGTCTCAGTGCTGGCCACTTAGATACAGCATCCTGCCAAAAAGTTTCAATAAGCATAGATGTTTTAACACCGCACAATAAGTAATATCCAATCTGCAAAATAGTTCACCTTTATGAAGTCAGCAGCTTTTGGTCCATTATCAACATCAAAACTGTAGGGAAAATAAATAATGAATGACACATGATTCAATAGTACAAATGCATATGTGGCATAAACTAGAAAGATGATTTCCAAGCATGCAGATAAATGAGAATTATAGGAAACCAGTTCAGAATAATGATTAAAGTTCGTTACATGACTAGAAGTGTTCTTTTAGACTCTCAGATGAGTCCTAAGGAGCCTAACCTTATATCAAACGAAACCTCACTTTTCTTCTCCACAAATTTAATGATTGGTACCCGTGCCTTTGCAATAACCTAACAACAGAAAATGAGCAAAGATTGAAAGAAATAGTGGAGCACAATTTTGAAACACAGAGATTCAAATGCTAAAAGTTACCTGTATTTTCTTTGCAATTCCTCTTTGTGATAGCGCTCTAGAGAGAGCATGCAGACCTAGCTGAGGGCTTTTTACATTCGAACACAATATCACAAGCTGCAAGAATAAAACCATAAGCTCATTGCCCATATTGTCAAGTCTTTAACTAAGATCATTATGTCAACAAAGATAAGGGACAATTGGAAAGCAAACCCTGCTAGGAAATCCACTCCTTAATGAAACTGTTATGAATCTCATAGAAATCATTAATAAAAAAAAAAAAAATGGAGAAGAAAACAATAATATTAAAATGCAATTACGTGGGAGGGTAAAATGGGCTTTTTTGGAAGTTCAATCATTATATATGCATGATGATTGGAGAACAAAGGAAGCGTTGCAACCTCATCAGATATCTCAAGTTTGATAAACACTAAATTCAGTATTGATTAAATAAATAAATGCCAATACTCATTGGTGTAGAGCATTTTATGATGCAAACACCTACCTAGAGCCCATGTACAATGATGCAAGGCGCATACCCACCCCAAAAGTATACAACAATTTGTATATAGATCTATCATGTATAAATTTGTATTTTGTCCTATTAATAATTTTCTTAAGAAAAAAATAAAATAAAATATGAACAAAGCACCACTGTAAAGACACTACTTATAGTATTAGAGATAATTAAAATAAAATACACACACAGAAAACGTTCCAACAGGAAAAAGGAAAAATCCCTAAGGCCTGTCACTTTAGTAATTATGGAGCCCTTCAAAGGCAGGACTTGGTGAAGTTAACCACATTATAAAAATCGCACAATGTGGCATTTCATGGCACTAACACATATATCATGGCAGAGTCTGTCTGATGGCACACAGAGGTCCATGCCTAGAAAATATGTTGGTGTTTTTCGGATATCGTAATCTTGAAATAGTGATGTAAACACATCAGCGTTTCAGATCAAATTCATTCGTTTGAAAATAACTTATCAATTACAGAAGTGGCATCAACCAAATTGCACTTGTATATAACCCAGCACTCCTATTTATTACGGATTGTCAATGTTTGCAATTAAACTAGTGAATTATTAACTGGGAATCCAACAAGAAAAGCGAGTAAAGTGATCAAAGGGTACAGCTCAATCAATCACTAAAACCATATTTTGTAATAGACAATTGTCACTCACATCAATATCGCTGGATGGAAGGTAAAGTCCCGTCTTAAATGATCCAAAAACTTGTGGCTGCAAAACAAACTCACGTTAAGGAACCACCATCATAATACTTGTGAACCAGAACTGCAAAAATTATGAACTCCACGTATTCAAACATACCTTAGAATTAGGCCAGATGTATTTGATCACATCAAAAACAGATTCCACAGCTACATTCCTTGCTTCTTGTTCTTCAGGTGTTGGTGAGAGAAAATCACAAAAATCGAGTATCTCTGACACGGGAATAAATATATAAACAATATCAGGCCCTAAATTCGCTTATCCCCGCAATAACTAGCTCTTCGTGCTAAGCTAGCAAGCTTTAAACATTAACCAAGTAAAATAGCAACTCAGAAAACTTTATATAATCTTTAAATTTTATGAACTTAAGACTTAACAAAATAAATCAATAAATCCAAAACCTTTGTGGAGCTTTAGCATGGAGCTCCTGCAGCGAGAATTGGCATGAAACCAACTGCCTTCGAGAGCCCTCGCCGATGCCGGGGTGGAATTTTTTAAAGATTCTCTAGGAGGGAGAGGAGGAGCTGATATTGAAGTCTCTCTATCTTCTGGTTCGTTGACGTCCAGGGAGAAGTAATCAGGTGCGGCAGATTCTAGGGATGGGCATTGGACAACTGGAACGGAAATATGGTTGCGGTAGACCACGTAGGGTTCAAATTCAGTGGAAGAAGACGGCGAGGGCGGCGGCGGAGGGGTGTCGGCGGGCTTTCCGTCCAGAGGAATTAGGGTTTCGTAGGCTATAATTGGCGCGTCCATGGCAGGGCGAACGGCACACCGCACACCGTTGTCTCCTTTGGGCTTACCGCTGTCTATAACCCAAGTTAATTAAAGTTAATTATAGTACTTCCTCGTCGGTTGATTAGTGTTTTTGAAAGAAAAAAAATATCCCTGTGTCCAATGTTGACTTTTCAAATAATATTGCAAGTTCAATCTTATTATAGGAGTATTTGTTTAATCTTATATAGTTTTAAAATATATATTTACAACCATCAGCACTTGGCTTTATAGATGGGCTCTAATCGCTTAAGCAATGCTTCGAATTTGAGCCGTGTGTATACAGAAAACTGCTTTGAGTATTCACCTAAAATATATATTTACATAATTTTTATTTGTATATATTTTGAAATATTAATATTTAAAAAATATATTAAATTATGTATAAAAATTAAATAGAATATTTTAAATGAGATTGATGGAGTCGTAAATTGTGTTAATTTAATTAATGAATTAATAAGGATGAATTCCGTTCGTTTGAAATGAATAATTTTATAATTTGTGTGGCTGAATTCTCATCACTTTTATGATTTCCACTTTGAAAAAAAAAGGAAAAAGAAAAAAGTTATTGTTAGGGGGTGGGTCGGTACGGTATACTGTACAAATTTCGTCGTACCGTATACCGTACTGAACTTTACGGTATGAAAATTTTTGTACCGTTGCCGTACTGAACCTTTCGGTATGAAATATTTTCATACCGTTGCCATACCGACATTCCGGTAAGTTCGGTATATACCGCTATACCGAACATTCGGTACATACCGAAATACCGGTATCGCGGTATATACCGACATACCGAACATTTGCTACATACCGACATACCGAACTTTCGCTACATACCAGCATACCGGTATTACGGTATATAACGGTATCGCGGTATATACCGACATACCGAACAATCGGTATATACCAATATACCGATACCGCGGTATATACCGAAGTTCGGTATGGTAACGGTATACCGCGGTATCAAAAAATTTATACCGTTACCGTACCGAAATCTTACGGTACGGTATGATACCGTACCGAAAATTACGGTATACCGAAAATTTCGGTATTCTCGGTATTTTTCCGGTACGGTATGTGCGGTATGCGGTATATTCGGTGTCTTTCCCCAGCCCTAGTACAATATATATAATAAATCTTGAATATTGAATTTGACTTCTTCTCTTTTCCTTAAAAATCGAATTGAGGTCTAGTTTATAAATTAACCTTGAAAATTAGATTAATTGTTATCCGAAGACACCCCATAATATATCATTCTTTCAATAAATTCATTAAATTATTATTATTTTTTAAAGAGCCGAAGCCAGTGAACGAGTGGTGGAAGTCCATATTACATAAATTACAAAGGCATAAAGGGGTGGGATCAGGGGCGGACCTACCAAAATTTTTAATTTTTATTAGCTATTATATAGTATTAATTTTATATATCTATAAATTTATTTATTTTCTTCTTCATTCATTCATGTTTAAATCCACAAATTCTTTTCAATTTTTCTCTATCTTTTTGAATTATCAATTTTAAAATTCCTTTTTCCCAATTTTGAAAATTATTAGTCGTCTACTCATTTTGGGTGATCATTTTTTTTAAAGATGAGCCTCTTATATTCTAAAAATAATTATAAATTAATTTATAAAACATATATACCACTATAATAAAAATTTTATACTACCATAAAAAATTATTTTTATTTACTTTTAAGCCTGCACCCAAAGTATTGTCTATAGATATCCAAAAGATCAACACGACAACACCTACTATGTTCTTTACAAATGAATTAAAAAAATTTTTAAAAAAAAAAACTCAAAGTAAAATTCTTCGTAGAGAAGAGCGACGTTGCACTGCGCTACTACAGTAATATGAATATCAAAACAAATAAATAGGGAATATGGAAAAAAATGCTAAAACAAATTAAATTAAAAAGTTCTAAAAATGGGGCCCTAAAAATTCAAAACACGGTACACGGATTGCATGATCTATTAGCAAGTAATGAGACTAGTACCCCCGTAAGTAAATTCTTGGGTCCGCCTCTGGGTGATGGGGTTTTGGGTGGGGAATCGAACTCTCAATTCTAATTCTAGAGTTGGAAGATATGAATTTGAGCGCTTAGTTAAGTCCTTTCTCCCATTAAATCATTATTTTAAAAACATTAGTAGAAATTATTTTTATTTAAAAATATTAATTAAGAATACTAAATCGATAATATCATTTATATGTTACCCAAGCAGATTTTACACGTGTGATACATGTTCCTTATATTTCGCCAAACAAAGCTCTTCGCATCACAATACCTATTATGTCGGCTTGGCAGATAGTATCAAATATATATATATATATATATATACTAGAACTCGCTCTGTCGCGCGCCACGCTGCGCGCTTTCGGTCATGAAAAAACATTAAGGAAGGTACTGTAAGAAGAGATTCGAATAACAATGTATTAATGGATGAAATAATATTGTATATCTATCACAATGAAGACATGGATTACGAAGAACTGAACAAATAATTAGGGCGGTAAAAAATTCAGCACTCACCAACACTTCGAGGGGTATAATTGAATGCAAATACATTCTGGTCTGTTAGGAGACCATCTATGAATGGTCCAGTTACAAACAGAGTTACTGTAACAAGCACGTCATTGATACATGAGTTGAGTTGAAGAAACCTTCAACATTTTCAGAACGGTATTTGTCATCTGAAGGTATTAAAAGTTGAGAAAATGCCAGCTGCAAAATGTTGGGGCTCCTGCCGGTATCAATTTATCAAGAACTTGTTCTTTCAAATGGAGCATTTTTCAGAGTGAAAAGAAACAACATATAACAGCAAAGGATACAATTTGCGCGATGCAAATTGTTATAACAGCAAGCAGAGACAAAACAGAGCCGAGGACATTGAGTTGCAATCAGTGACTCTTGCAATTCCAACACCAATAAGAACAGTGAGTGAAAGATGGACTTTCCGACTGTAAAATGGTGGATAAAGACATATTAGTTGGCAAAATTGATAATCCTATATGTGAAAATGAAGATGAAACATATCAGTACTGCACTACCTAATTTAATTTGCACAGCAAAATGTAGCACAGAGATGAGGGAAAATGAAACTGATAAAAAATTTAAACCAGTTATAGCTATCACAACTTTCCCAGAATTATCATGTTTAAAGAAAGCTGAAGAAATATAAACCATAACACTTTGCTCATAACACTTTCATAATCAATATAAATTGTCAAGAACTGGAGATGCCATAAGAATTCAAAAAAATAGCATTTAAGTAAAAGAGCATTACCTTGTTATTTGCCTCAATTTCCACTGAAGTTGAACAATTCACATTACAATTAAATTTTCCACGCTTAGTTTCAGCCTTTAAGGAGGAATTATCAAAGTTCAAACTATTTATATTAAAACTCAGCTAATATTACTCCGTTTGTCCGAATTAATAAAACTTAGTATCTATTCATGACTGAGATTTTCCTTGGCTAATGTAAAAATTCATGAAAATTTCTGAGCCAAACATTTTTTTAGGAAGAGAAGAAAGAAAGCCTAAATGAGAAAATTAGAGTTGAAGCAAATGATTAAAGTTCCTGAATTAGAAACCATGAATCATGTACTCATGGCTTACACATCTGGTTGAGATGAAAATGAAACTGAATACTATATGATGAATGCAACATAGATATAATTAGCAACAGAGTTCCAAACAACACATTAAATTACAAATTAAACCAAATTAATTGGATATCTGCCGAAACGAACATATTATACCTCATCAAAATAAATAAAAGTGAAACCAGCACTCCACCTAAAGGCACTTTTAGCACTACTTTTCTATCTAAAGTTTTAAGCTTTAAATGAACTACTATCATTTTAAAAATAGAATCTAGTGGTCTAGTCCACACTTTAGATAACACATCAAAGTACACACACCAAAAAGGAGGGTAGAGAAACTTCAAGAACATCTTCCATTCGTCTTTACAACTACTGAATCATTTATTCAACACTTCTATAAAGAATATCTATTCCCATATATATAGAAAGAAAATTATGAGAAAGCACATCAAAACGAAAAAATATGTACTAATATGCGAAGCTTATCAATGTCAGCTACACTACAAGTATTATTATGATCTTACTCATTAAATTTTTGTCATTACTGAAAACCTATTCATTTAGTATCATCAAATTTCCAATAGCAATTCAAAATTAAACAAAAAAAGAGCAGTTTGTTCTTTAAAAGAAAAAACCCAAAAAGAGGTTAAATTCCGACACCACATGCATATGAGAAATCAATAAAAATGGAGGTTACCAGATCACTATTGCCCCGCTCAAAATCGAGAGTGTTGATAGCGACCACTTCATTGAGGGGAATACACAGCGCACGATGAACAGAAGTGCTAACTCCCGTCCCCACCCCCTCATAAAGAGTATAATGCTCTTGCTCCTATTGGATAGTTCTTATTCTCCTTCCCCTTCTCCATTGCAGCCAAACTTCAACACGCCTCTATCCACCCAAGACATACACAACCCGACTTCAATATACACGTCTATATACCAAAGAAATTATCAAAACATCAAAAAAAAGTATAAAAATAGAGCTCCCGCGAAGATCCACAAACCCAAACTGCACCACCACTACACATTTGCCAAGAAATTCATAGAAACACCAAAGCAAAAGCATATATGAAAACAAAAAGAAACAATCATAACAAGAACCATAAAATTCTTCAAGTTGCACCTAAATCTTCCTTATCCTAGTTTCCATGCATGTGATGTGAACGTCATGCATAAAGGCGGAAAAAAGGCACTCGATAGATGGCAATTCTCGAAGCAGATCTCTTGTTTGCAGCACAATTTGGTATGCATATCTATAATAAAATAGTAAAAGCAATAACACGAACATCAAAGCATTAGTTCCCCTTTGTGTAGACAAGAAAATGACAAATGAACCATTGAAATGTACAAATTCTTTACAACTTTTGTGTAGGCATTTCTGATTCTTGAAATCATCCATTATTTTCTTCACAAAATCCAAAGTTACAGTATCACCCTCTATTCTTGCGCCATAATATTGTGGTTCAACATCTAGAGTTCACAAAGAACAGAAAATCACTTTCTAAGTTGCTCCCCTTATTTTATTTGAACTGATAAATCAAGCAAACAGCAGTATATCGAACAAAGGTCCAATTAATTGCACCAAAACATTAACATAAATTCAAACTTAAAACAATCTGAACAGAAAACAGATATCAGCTTTTGCAACATTAAGTCATATGAAATCCCCAATTTTTTACTCTTGGATCGTACTTAACTAATTGGAACAGTCCTTCATGTCAACATTACCAACTACAAAGCATTTCAACTGTTTAGCATTCTCTATCAGGTAATTATAGAGAAACAAAATAAAATAAATGCATAAAAGGTAAAATGCATAAAAGGTAAGCCTAACTCACTTCCTGAAATCATCAGCAAGTGCATGCATACCTGTGAAAGTAATATATCTATTTTCAGCTTTCACACATTTGAGACACACCTCTTCATAATGGTACAACTGTTCAAAGTTCAGAAGCATGCATCATGTGTGCCTCTTTGAAGACAATTTTTTCTCTGACATTATTTTATATGCAAAGTTGCAAACACACAGAAGTAAAATTGTACTCGAGGCTTATTTCTCCGCCAAACTGTATTCCTCAATTTCAACTGGCCAATTGAAAGGTGGAAGCATGTTTTTGTCACACTAAGGTAGGACCAACGAAAAGCACATGACAAAGCCAAACTAAGATCATGTTTGATAACATCCCCTAATCTTAGAGGATTAAATATTTATTCATCAAGGCTGTTGGATAGCTACAACTACAATTACTTAATTAATTGGACAGGTCTGAATGCTATGAGTAAAACGGTGTACACAATAAAGTATTTTGATTTATTCAATATGTTTCAGTCCTCGTTCAATTTTATCAAATGGGTACTAAGGTTTTAATTGTCACACACAAAGTTGTCTCCTTCAAGATACAATACCCAACAAAAACCCTAAATGATTATGCCTTTCACGCATATGAGGTTTGACAGGCAGATCTTAACAATAAAAGGCAAAATAATGCTGTCAAGAATGGTCAATTTTAAAGATCAAAGTCACAGCACAATTAAACAAAAATTCACTTATTATCTGGCCTGTCCAGCAATAAGATCCACGAGTTTAGTTTGCACATAATATATTCTACAATAATCCACTCTGATTTTGAGATGAGGTGCTCATAAAAGGCAAAAACTGAAGAACTACAATGTACAGGTGTAAGTGTAGCCGTAGGCTAAAATCGGAAAACCGATTTGAATGGCCCTGCATAGATGACGGGCAATCAAGAAACCAACACACCTCAACAGGATCTCATGCGCTTTGAGTTCGAGGGGAATTCATTACAACAAACTAATTAACAATAAAATCTCACTGTTACCTCAACGCCGCGCCGATGGAAAATAGACATAGCGATGCAGGTGACACTGGAGGAGGAGACGCGGAAGGCGGTGAGATTGATTTTGGAGAGGGAAGAGCAGCGGCGCCACCTCCCCCAGCAGACCCTCCGTCGTCACGCCTTCTGCCCGTCGCCATTGTGGCAGCGACTGAGCGCTTCCAACGGGTCCCATTCGCGACGAGAGAAGAAGGGGAAAGGAGGAGAGAAAAGTAGCCACGCTTGAAGCTCCGAAAAGTTGCGGATTCCTTCTCAAGTTCCAATTCCGGCTCGCGAAACGGAAACGGAGGGAGCGGCGCTGTGTCACAACGCGAGGAGCAGCCAGCTTTGCAAAGCAGCTGGCGGCGTTGTAGAGTGAAATTAACATTAACCCTAAAATTTAACCCCAAACCCGTTGTAGAACCATCCCGCCTCGGCCTCGCAGAATCCTAAATGACCGAAGCGAACAAATTAACGGAATAGCAAAACAGATTAAACAATCGTTACTTAATCCGACAGGAGCTGCGAGGGGGGTGGCGGCGGAGAAAACGGGAACGGACGGAGCTCTGGACGAGGAATCCTGCGGTGATTACTGTAGCTAGGAATAGAGCAGGAGGAATGGGCAAACGACAAGAAAAGGTCCCCGGGTGGATGTGCGGCTCGACGATGAACGGCAAGCCACCTGGGCAAAGGCAAGACGGGCAGGTGCAGTGGGCAAATCGGTGAAGCACTTTCGAATGGAAAATGGAGAAATAGGATGGAGATTGGGCACAAGGGAATTGGGAAAAATAGGGAACTGAAGTAGACTGGAGTGGTGAAATGTGAATGACGATTAAATCCTTCAAAATCACTGTTACACTGTAGCATTCCATCACTGTAGCTAACCGAGTACTGTAGCAACTCGCAAGGCATTTATAAATATTAGATATAGGTAAAAATCGATAGTATCATTTATCATTCTTATATTAGTTGAGTTATTATTTTTTTTAGTAAAAAAATCAACACCTTACACAAAGCGAGGACAAAAAATGTACGAAGTAATCTATATAATAAATCCTGAATACTTTTTGGCATGTGCAGACTCTTTTGTCCTTATTAAAATTAATATATCCTTCTTAATTTTCAGGGGTTAATCAGTCATTATGGGCTCATTTTTAAATCAACGGCTCTTGCAAAGACACATAGATGCTGAGTAATTGCCCAGTAATGCCATGTCATCGACCACGTCACCAATATCTAAGTTTAGAAAACAAATCTATCTATTAATATAAAAAAGTCGTGTGAAAATCTTCATATATATTTAAAAAGATATAATTCTGTTTATATAAATTATTTTGATTGCATATATAAATCTATCTATTAATATAACAACTTTTTTGATACATACTTCATATAAATTATTTTTTTGGTGACCTATATATAATATTGAATAATATTGTATCAAATAATATTGATACATATAATATAAATTATTTTTTATGTATACTTTTTTTATACATATAATTTTGTAAAAAATAATATTATAATATAATTAAATAAATTTAGTTAGATTAAAAATCTATCTCTATAAAATATATAATCATGTATCAATAAAAGGAATATAATTATGATTTTTTTTAAAAAAGTATTTCATTCAAAATATTTTGAATAACTAAATTTAAGAAATGTTGTGAACTATAAAAATTTAATAAATTTTATATCCTAATTTTTTTACCTAGCTTAATATTGAAATTAAACAATATAAATGAAGTAAATATATGTTTTTAAATTATAGTGAATATATTTATCATATCAAATATTTATAAACATAAAACTATATAATATTAATTCTTTGATCAAATATATAATAGTATAGGAGTATTTAAGAAATATTAATATATTATAATATTAATAAATAAATATAATTAGGTTAAAAATATGTGTCTAAAATATAATCCTATATCAATATAAGGAATTTCAAATAATAGATTTCAAACATTTTAATCAATGACATATTTTAAAAATAAATATTTCATTAAAAATATGGTGTAAACATTAAACTGACATTAAAAAAAATTGATAATATAAAATAACCAATCACTTAAAAATTCCATACCATTTTAGCCAAATTCTACATAAATTTTTTTCTTTCTTAAGAAGAAAAGAAAGAAAATGAAAAAAAAAGACTAACACGTATCATAGTTTAATTAGACATAATATCCTTAATCCTTATTTTATTTCAATTTAAATATAAATGTATATGAAATTCAAAGTAAATTTTTATACAAATTTTTTATATATAAATAATTTGTATTGTAAAAGGATATAAGAAGTATTTTAGTATAATAATTGTGAAGATTTGTGGGATCATAATTAGTTTTGGATTGTAGCAATATTTTTACCCAAAAGCTCTAATAATTTTTTAAGTGATCATGACGTTCAAACATGATACAAAAAATGTGAATATAAACTTTCAATCGAACATATTTACCATTTTATTTTTCACAAAGAATAATCTAAAGTGAACATTTAACATAAATATAAATATACAATACTAAACTTATCAAGTTTTCCACTTGCTCTCATTATTTTAGATATGAAAGCGAAACTATTTATATTTAGGTTTTTAACATTAAAAATAATTTATTTTATGTTATGTTCATTTGGTTGTAGCTTTGAATTTTTCTTCAATCCTCTTATTCTCTCATTTATTTCCCTTTTAAATTTTTGTTACATGCATTCCAACCACTATTTTAAGCAAAAGCCTTTTTTTTGGTGAACAAGTCTGAGAAGGCGGGCAAAAAGAAAAAAGAAAAAAAATCAAAAACATAAACAAAAGACTTGAATCTCATGTAATTCAAAAAGAAAAAAAAAATTATATTCTCATTATATATCCTCATATAAGTTCAATCATTATACGCTCATTTTTAGATCAAATGCTCTTATTAAAACAAGCGGGTAGATTGATAGCTGCTGAGTAATGCCATATAATTAAATACGTCATCAGCAAAAAAAAATAAATAAATAAACATCCATAAATTCATCTGTTATTTTCTATGTTCCTCTTATCCTCTGTCCTCACCAAACGATCCGAGGTTTTCTCTACTAACTTTACTTCAATGCCAATAGTGACTCGCTTCAAGAGCTCTGTGTATTGCTTGGATAATTCATTCTGGTTGTGCATACATACTCCCGATTTTTACACTTAAGGGTATTATATTGGCATTCCTATCATTGTGTTTGATGTAATGCCCCAAAGAACAACCTCTTAATTTTATTCAGAACAATAAAATCAAAGAATTGAGTGGAACAGATATTCAAAATCTGAGAAACTTTCTACAAAAGATGCAGCATCGCCATTGGAGCCATACAAAGTAGCCACATGTTAATAGTGAGTTTCCTTGGAGCATATAAACATAAAATATTGGATAATGTAGTAATTCTAATTTCTACCACCCTCTTGCAGGAACATAATTTGGACAAAGAAAGGTTAAGCTCTACCAATTGCTTGGTCATTATTTGTTGGCCAAAGGAGCAAATGGGTAAAAAATTTTCTTAAATGCTAAATTGACTATTTCTTTTACAGCTAAAGGCATTGCATCAGTGTTCACTTCTGTTGTTCCGTCGATTGAATGGCCAAAGATTCAATTGATCACGATGAACAAATTGAGGAGTTGATTTATAAGGTGTGTGCCAAATCTCATTAATGTAATTATTGATTTTCATTTTATCCTTGAAGAGTTGATGATTGACATTCACACATAATTCTCACTAACTATTACAAAAACTATACTATTATTATAAGCATAACTTGAATTGCTCTACCTGGAGTGGAGATAGGAATTAGCCTGTGTTGAGAATTTTTGGTGGCCCTGATGATTGTTTTCACTAAACATCAACTAAAAAACATTTCTGATATGAAATTGTATCATTTAGGAGTGATAATGAATGTTTTGTTGATGGCAGGTGGAGGAGTTGGACAAAAAACTCTATAAGTTGGTTGAGAAAATACTTAGTTCCCACTTTCAACCAAGCAGGCTGGATTTCGAGTTTATGTAGCTTTAGTATTGTGGAATCAAATTATTTAATAGATCATGTGGATAGGAGAGGGAATTGAATTAATAGAAAATTGTTATATCATTCAAGAAAATTCACATAATGGGAGGAGGGTCGAGGGATAATGGGATGTTAAAATAACTAATTTATAATAAATATGTTTCATTTTAACAATGAAATCCTAAATTTGATTGTTAAATTATAAACTCTATTCCTCCTTAACTTTTAACTTTATATCTCTAAACTCTAAACCATTACTCAAAATCATTACAATTTAAAATTATCATTGACTATGAATTCCAAATTGTATACTTCTACGTATTTATTTTGTTCATTCAATTAAAAAAATATATATTAGTTCTATTCATAATAAGAAAGCAATACGCCCGTGCGCAACGCGCGGGCCAAAAATGCTAGTGTATAAATAAAATTTAAAACTATTAAATTAAACGAATTAAGATTTGTCATTAAAAAAAAAGGATTATGATTTGGATTAATTGTCAAGTTCATAATTTTTAGTGGCTGTGATTTGAATCCCCTGCCCTTTCATTCCCCTTCAACAAAAACCATCCATGACCCCCAAGTGGGGTCCTCATAAAAAGACAAGAAAAAAAATAATAAAAATAATGTAAAAATAAATAAAAATTCATGACCTTCCATGACTTTGGTTGGTGGCCAACCCAAAGTAACCAAAGTCATGAGAGGGCATTCAATCATAGAATGCCAAGTGTCATTGTATAATGGGGAATAAATAAATATTTTTTTAGTGAATTTTATTAATTTTTATTTATATTAATTTTATTATAGTATTTTTTATTAATATTAATTTTTATATTTACTAATAAGTTAAGGGTTTATTTATAATCTCATTTTTAATTTATTTAGCATTAATAAATGAAATTAATTAAAAATTAAACAGGTTAAGAGTTAAGGTCAAATGATTAATGGAATAAATTTAAAAATAAAGTAAAATAAAAGAGATAATAACTAAAATAGGCAACCAGAAGGAGTCATTTCAACTTTTAGGCCACGATATTTTCATTTAGGAAAATGGGCCATTAGAAGGATTTCGGGCCCGAATTTAGACCATTTGGTCGGAATTCGGGGCGCGATGGCTTAAAAGTATAAATGACTCATTCTGGTGGCCTATTTTAGTTTTTTCAATTATTTTTTTATTTTATGTAATTAAAATAAATAATACTCATTCTGTGTCATTATTTATATCATACTTTCTTTTTTTTCTTCTTCCAATATTTTTATTTCATTTCAATTTTAAAAAATAATTAAATATTAATCGCCAAACCTATCCATCATATTTCAATTTTAAAAAATAATTAAATATTAATCGCCAAACCTATCCATCATATCGCATTAATAAATAAATATATTAAACTTTCAAACCCACTACCATTAATAATTTCAATTCAACCTATAACCAAATATCAATAAATCACACATGAATAAATAAATTAAAATTATAAATAAAATTGGATGCATAATATGGATGTATTCTTTGGAGCCGGCCCTCCTGCTGGGTCTGCAGCATCTGCATCCGCGAATGGATCTATTCCCACCCACCCAACCCAACCAACAAAACCAAACCAATATTCAGCCTCTGACTTATAATTCGATCGGTAAATGCTTGCAATTATAGAAGTATATTGTTGCCAAGAATTTTAAATGCTTATTAGAAGGGTCAATAACCGAAAGCACTTGGAATCTAGACACCAAGATCTGACATGAACTTCGACTGATGATCGATGAAGATGAAAGGAAGAATCAAAAGTGCCAACAATCCACAATTTTAATTTATTTATTTAGTAATTAAATTATATAATAAAATTGACTGTTAATGAGTTTACAATTTTAATTTATTTATTTATTTATGTGTGATTTATTGATATGTGATTGTAAGTTGGATTGAAATTATTAATGGTGGGTTTGAAAGTTTAATATATTTATTTATTAACGTGATATGATGAATAGGTTTGACGATTAATATTTAATTATTTTCTAAAATTGAAATGAAATAAAAATATTGGAAAAAGAAACAAAAGAAAGTATGACATAAATAATGGCACAGAATGAGTATTATTTATTTTAATTACATAAAATAAAAAAAACAATTGAAAAAAAAACTAAAATAGGCCACAAGAAGGAGTCATTTTCACTTTTAGGCCAGCGCGGCCCGAATTCCGACCAAATGGCCTAAATTCAAGTCCGAAATCCTTTTAATGGCCCATTTCCCTAAATCAAAATATCGTGACCTAAAAGTGGAAATGACTCCTTCTGGTGGGCTATTTTAGTTATTATCTCAAAATAAAATTAAATTAGAATTCAGTTGGGTTATGTTGAGTTATTGATGGTAGTAGAAATTAAATTTGGTTGTGGCCATAATTCAAGCCCGAAATCCTTTTAATGACCCATTTCCCTAATCAAAATATCGTGGCCTAAAAGTGTAATACCCGATAATTTTGCAACATAAAATAAATAAATAACTAAATAAATAAATAAATAAATAGAATACAATAAATAAATAAATGTAAAGAAAATGAGAAATGAAATTTAACTTAAAAAGGAATTAAAGAAATTTATTTAAACAAAAGAAATTAAATAAAGTTAAATAAATCGTTACCGTATACCCGACACCAATGGACTCGAGAACTCTAGTCCAAACATAAATTTAGACCCGAATAAAATGACGATATGAAATACGGGCCCGAAGATGCCCCAGAAATCGGAATTCGAGAACATAGAGGGATAGAAACCCGAAAGAGATGAGGAAAAGCACGACGGATCGCACGACCCGCCCGGACCGAAGTCTAGGCGGAGTCCGCGCGCTGGTTGGCCTAAGGGCGCGCCAACCCCGCGCCAACTGGCAGAAACGCCCCGTGCGAGATTCTCTCGCCCGAATCCGGATTTTTCGGCTTCGGTTGCATTCCTTTCGGCTCAAGACTCTTAGGGGCAGACCTTGGACGTCCCCTAGGTCTTGTTTCCCTATAAAAAAACCCTCCCGAGTAACCCTAAACACTTTTCAACTCTTTATACTCTCTATACGTTTGAAAACCCTAATCCCGGAGTCGTCGGAGGCACCAAAACCGAGCAAGGAACTGTCTTGGACAAAAATTTGTGAAGCTACAACGTCATGGTAAGTTCTGGTCCAAATTCTTTTCCATTGTGATTCGAAAATGAATCCTAACTTAATCTTTTTCCTTTCTACACCCCGAATCGGATTGAGAACGAAGAACCCGACGAACCGAAGAGATAAACGGTGGACTGGAAGCCACGCCTCCGAATCGACGTTCCCGGACGACTGTAGATCTGTAAGTTAATACTTGCATGGTTTTGGGAGTAATTAAAACACTTTAATCTAAAGGTTTAACCAAGAATTCGAAAATCTGTCAACACGAAATCTTTACCCGCGCAGCGTTTTTGCACGATTTTTCCGAACCCCTAAAAGTCTTCAAACGAGAAAACGTAAAACACGAAAAACGTTCCTAAAGCTTAGATCTATCTCCTGTAAAATTTTCAGAATTTCGTGATGATTTGGTATCTGAAATCAACCCGGAACCAGGCTGTTTAAATTTAAATCTTGAATTTCTTGACAGAACTTAGGTTCGAACTTGTAGGCATTTTTGACATTAGTTCTAAGCGGATTCAGATCTTTAGCCGAACATGAAAGTTGTAGATAATTGTCTTAGGAAGATCTCTGTAAAATTTCATCAAATCTGGAGTTCATTTGCTATAGTAGATCTGGATACTTTGAAACTGCCGTGTGTTAAATTCGGACAGATTATTGGTATGACGAAACTTGACGTTTTTGACCTATTTCCATAACTCGGATCGAAAAAGTTAAAACACGAAACTTGTTCATCTCTATGTTTTCGAGTCACTGGTAAAAGTTTAGAATTTTCGGACTTAAATCTGATTTTTAATAAATTTTGAAGTGAACTGTGGTTAACCGAGTCAAATCTTGATATCTTGTTGAAACGGTGAAATTAGCCTTTAAGGTTTAAATGATTGGGAATTCCTTTGAAATAAAATACACATGAAATATAGTGATTGCCGAAAGGCAATTGATATATAATGCTTGCCCGAAAGGCAATTGATATATAGTGCTTGCCGAAAGGCAATTGATATATAATGCTTGCCGAAAGACAATTGATAAATAAAGCTTGCCGAATGGCAATCGAGATATAAACATGAAACATGAGATATGAGACATGAAACTAGAAGACTCGAAAATTGTTCCTTTTATTTAGATTATGTTTTTACATTATGTCCTGCAATTATATTACTTTGCAAGCTATATTTATGATCTTATGGAATTAATGTATTTTAAATTATGTCATCATTATTATTAAGTAAATAAATTAAATCATGGGGCCTTATGCACATGTTTTCTTTAACTCTAATTAATGGCTTTGAAACCCCATAATCATGTCTGTGTTAACTTACTCAACATGTTTTTGCTGACCAAACCATATTTTTCCCCTGTTTCTTTCAGAGCTGAAGAATGTGCTTCGTCATATGCATACATGGAAATTTTGGGGAAATATATTATTTTTAAATTTTGCGTTAGATTAGAATATGCATGAACGAGCCTGTTTAACTCGTATTTTGGCCATGTTGGCCCTATTTTTAAATTCCGCTGCATCATATATGTATATATTATTTTCCGCTGCAACTGTAATGACATTATTTTTAAATTATATATAAATGGGCTGTTTGAATGTTTTAAATTCTGAAAAACCATAGCCTTGCATCTCTTTAGTGAGCTCGGAGAAACCGTGTCTTGCTAGAGAGGTGTGGCGGTGACATCCCGACCTGGGTGACCAAAAACCAGGGTGTTACAGTTGTAGGTGGAGGAGAGAGAAATTAATATTATATTGAAAGATTGGGTTGGGTTGGGTTGGGTCATTGATGACCATAGTCTTGATCTTTTCTGGAGATAATAACTAAAATAGGCCACCAGAAGGAGTCATTTACACTTTTGGCCCACCATATTTTGATTTAGAGAAATGAGCCATTAGAAGGATTTCGGGCATGAATTTAGGCCATTGGGCTGGAATTCGGGCCGCGGTGGCCTAAAAGTGAAAATGACTCCTTTTGGTGGCATATTTTGGTTTTTTCAATTATTTTTATTTTATGTAATTAAAATAAATAATACTCATTTGTGTCATTATTTATGTCCTACTTTTTTCTTATTCCAACATTTTCATTTTATTTTCATTTTTAAAAATAATTAGATATTAATCATCCAACTTATCCATTACATCACATTAAAAAATAAAAACATAGTAAACTTTCAAACACCCACTACCATTAATAATTCCAATCCATCATACAACCGCATATCAGTAAATCACATATAAATAAATAAATTAAAATTGTAAACTCATTACAATCACATTATATAAATTCTTAAGTTACCTTTTATTACAATCACATTATATAAAAGGTAATTTAAGAATTTATATAATGTGATTGTAATGAATTCATAATTTTAATTTATTTCTTTATGTGTGATTTACTGATATATGGTTGTAGGTTGGATTGAAATATTAATCGTAATGAGTTTAAAAATTTAATATATTTATTTATTAATGCTATATGATGGGCAGGTTTCGCAATTAATATTTAATTATTTTTAAAATAGAAATAAAATAAAAATATTGGAACAAGAAAAAGAAAGAAAGTAGGATATAAATAATGACACAGAATGAGTATTATTTTAATTACATAAAATAAAAAATAATTCATAAAAACTAAAATAGGCCACCAGAAGGAGTCATTTCCATTTTTAAGTCATCGCGACCCGAATTCCAGCCTAATGGCCTAAATTCATGCTCGAAATCCTTCTAATGGCCTATTTCCCTAAATCAAAATATTATGACCAAAAAGTGAAAGTGACTCCTTCTGGTGACTTATTTTAGTTATTACCTCTCTTCTCTGTGTGCTCTTACTAACAATCACCTCCGCGTGCTCCCATAATAAATTCATTAAACAACAAAAAACCTTGTAACTCATTAATTAAAAAAAATAAAAAATTCTCCATAAAAACCATAAAATTTAATTCAATTTTTCACGCTTAATTTATGGATCTTGGAATTGATACGAATAACGAACTTAATTTAATTTTTTATTATTATAGTGAGGTTTTTTTTTTTTTTTTTTTTTTTTTTTTTTTACAATTTCTAATTTAATGCCATAATTCTCTTGACTTTTGTCAACGCATGGGCATTATGTACTAAAAAAATGATTCAACTGACCATATACTTAATTTAAATAATCAATATTAATTTTTAAAAATTAAAATCCTAAAAGATAAAATTAAAATTGGGTCCCATAAATAATTTAAGATATACTCCCTCCGTTTTTTAATAAGGTTACCATTTGCATAGTTGATACTATTTATTGAGTAGTTTTGATTTAATTTTTAGTGCATTATATAACATAAAACATAGTCAAGTGAAATGTCGTTAGATTCGCCCGTAGTTTTAGAATATCATTTTTTTTATAATTTTTAATTATATATAATTTGAGTTATAAATGATTAAAAATGTATATTGAACTGCACATAATGTAGAAACAGAGGGAGTACTAGATAGCTACCAACAATTACCAGATGGAACCTTAATTACTCAAAGGCCGAAGCCAAGCTAGGCCAGACATCTCCAAGAGAAGTTCGCTCAACTAGTCCGGTGTTTATCGTTTCAACGTTTTTAGTCCAAATGTGAATGATTATTTGTAAATAAAATAATTATAAAAAAAGAAAAAGAAAAAAGAGAATTATTTACAACGAAGACGGAAAAAACAAATATTACACATTGATATGCACATTACCTTCTGAGAAATATTCCCAGAATGGAGGATTTGGTTTGGACATTCACATTCCATCCTATTTGCAGCATTGGCAATCAACATTGGCCGGTGGTGCACCTTGGCCCTGCTGTTGAGCAAGATATTTCTCCCATCGTTCTTTTTGGACAATTAATGTCATAAAAAAGCAACCATTAATGTTACATGTATTGAAAATCACAAGATTCTCGATCAATTGTTCATATACAGGGGAGAGTACTACTTACCCATTCATCTATAACAAGACCATCCCCAGCCACTCGGGGCCCAGGCTCTGCAGGAGGTTTCTTGCGAGCTTCCACAGCAGCATCAGCTTCGGCCAGTTGGCGCTTCAGTTTTTCAAGTGCCTTCATAGTAACAGAAGTAATAAATGAGATGGGGAAGGAAGGATTAAGATCAATATGAATAAGTGATAATGAAGTCTTACAGGACTGGTATGCTCTGGGTCCAGGAAAACAACACGCAATATTCGCTCAACAGTTACTTTTTTAGTTTGCTCGTCAAACTGGACAATGCTTAATGTATATTATCATAACATGGCATGGTGGAAATTGTTAATTTTGACACACATCAAGGAGATTCATTCCGAGAACCAACATCATTGACGCATTAAAACAAGGACATGATCCATTCATGTTAAATCAAGGGGAGCCACAATGAGTTTTAACTGTGTATATTGTGCGACAAAGGACCATATATTGCACCAGGACAATCAATTAAAACTTTCTCCGGCTAAGGCATTAACACGCTGCATTTTGCTTGTGCATACAGTATTTAGTCCTTGATACTTCCCCATTGGCTGAATTATCACCCAAGTGGATGATATGCCAAGAATTTGACATTGTTTACCACAGTAATCACAAAAATAGTTTCAAAATCACCCAAGTGGATGATATGCCAAGAATTCGTCTTGTGATCTTCTTATCCTTGGAGCTTGAGCCTTTAACTGGAACAGTGGCTTCCTTAGCACTTCCCACCGTGATATCAATTGGGGTACTTCCTTCTTTGACAAAAACTCTTTGAGAAGAGGTAGTGCAACCCTTGACATATCCTATTCCTCTTTTGTCTCCATGGGCTTTAGTAGATGAGAGAATTTCTTCAAGTATATCTTTCCCTTTATTCAACCTATTGGCAAGTTCTTCCGACTTGGATACTTTGGCTGAGAGTTCTTGAACTTGAGTAGATAGGCCAATCACTTGATGTTGAAGATAATCTCTTTGATTAGTAAGGGCAGATACTTGATCAATGAGAACTCCAAAGTGAGACTGTGACTTGCTCAGATAAACCAATCACTTCCTGTTGAAAATTATCCCTTTGATTGGTGAGATTAGTGACTTGATCTGTGAGATTACCATTAGCTGTGGTAAGCTCAGTCACTTGAACAGATAGTTCATCCAATGTGATAGACAGATCCACATTTCTGGGCTCCAGATGGCAGCCAGATGGTCCAATATATCAAATTCATGTTGGGTATTTTGAAGTTCTTCCCACTGAGCATAATACCTGCATCTGAGTCCTTCATGCTCCTCACTTAGATCACTGTGTTCTTTTCTCAGCTCTACTAGTTCAATCATGGCACCTCTCAACTCTTCTTCAGTTTGATCTAACTTTTCAAACGTTTCATCATATAGTTTACTAAGAGCTTCAATGCTTTGACTGTCATTCCTGTTAGAAGAAGAAGAGGGAATTTCATCAGTAATAAAGCGAGTGACACAAGTAGGAGTATTACCATCGTTAGGTTCTTAGATTCTGAATTCCATGAGCCTACATAGGCAACTCCCACTTCATCTTCACTACCACTCCAGTCAGAAAATTCCTCATCACTGAAGGTGGCACAATAAGTCTTCTTAACATCTGTAGATTTGTTCTTCAGATTGCCACAATCAGCTCTTATATGCCCAAATCCTTTACATTCAAAACATTGAGGGCCTTTTGATTCTGAGGATTCCATGGGAGCTTTCTTGACAAACTTATCAGACTTCTTCCTTTCAGGTCTTTTGCTAGATGAGCTCTCTCCTTTCTTGTTTCCAAACTGCTTAGACTTCTTATCTATGAGGATGCGAGCTATTCGTTTAGACAGCAAGATCAGATCTTCTTCATCATCATCATAAACAGACTTGGACTCTTCACCAGATGGTTCAATCTGAGGTTTGGACTCCAGCTTGAAAGCCACAGACTTCCCTGTGAACTTCTTGCAATGATCCATTTCCCACGACTGTAAGATCCCCATCAACTCATCAAAAACTATGGTAGCATAGTTGTCTTGCAGTTCGAGGGCAACAATTTTGGCATTAAATCTCTCAGGAAGTGTACCTACAATTTTCATGACTATCTCCTGAGAGGAGTAGATCTTACCAAGTTGTTGGGCCTGGTTAGTTAAGTACGAATTCTACCAAAAAGCTGTTAATAGACTCATGCTCATCCATACATAGTTTATGAAATTATGCATCAAGAGAAATAAGTTTGGATGTTCTTACAGAAGTTGATCCCTCATGTGAATTTACCAGAATCTCCCAAACTTCAAACGTTGTAGTGCAGTTAGATATGAGAAAACATTGATCATCTGTCATAGCACTGAAGAGCGCATGCAGGGCTTTGGAGTTCATATTTGGCACTGTTTTCTCCCTTTGACTCCAATCCTTGATGTCTTTAGGCTTAGATGCACCATCAATAGTGACACTGGGTGCTTCATACTTTACAAGAACTACATTCCAAGCCAAGTCATCAATGGCATCAGGATGGACCGCATTTTGTTCTTCCCAAAAGCAAAGTTCGTCAAGAGAAGAGGCTGAGTGTAATTCCACCTTTGACTCATCTTTCTAAACAGATCTCTCTCAACAGAGTTTGGTTCTAATACCACTTGTTAGGTCCACCAATCTTAGCAAGTTGTATTCTTTATGCAGAAGTTCAATGTAATGAGTTTAATCTATCACAGTGAACACATAGATCAAACAAAACCAGTGTAAATCAGTAAACATGCACAGCGGAAAACTAAACTTATAAACACAAGCATAAAGAATAAATGAGACACAAGGAGTTGTTGACCCAGTTCGGCCTTCGGCCTACATCTGGGGGATACCAATCCAGGAGGATATTTTACTATGTGTTTCAACCATGGTACACTACCACACACATGTGCAAAATAAGGAAAATGCCTTCACTCCTATCTCCAAGTGGTCGGTTGTTTGGCGAGGAACTTTCTCCAGTTTCTGTATAGGTATCTCCACCTATGACAACCTCTCAAAACTTCCCACTTTGATCTCCCTTTGTAGAAACCTGTGAAGCACTCCCTCCAATATATAACCAATGATAATTGAGGTGTAGACTCCTGGTTACGCCTTGGACTTGTCCCTTTAAGTGTATTAGAAATCCACTTAAAGGTTATGAACACAAATCAGCACAGATGTGTCCAAGGCTCTCCAATCTAACAGCAACAAGATGAAATCTTTGAACAGGTGGTTGTAAATCGGAGATCTATCAACTCACGATGAACACTTGGAGCTTGAGAGAGTTTTTCAGAACGTTAGATAGTTGATTATTGAATCTCTAAGTTCCACTCGTCCAAAAACCTCTCTTAAACCAAAATCCCAACAGTCAGATTTGAAATTGTTGCCAATTTGGGAAAGAGCCGTTGGGTCTTCTCTTGGTTGAGTGTAACAAATCTATTTCTGATTTAGGGTCATTGCTAGGCTGATCTCTGCAATCTTCCATTCACAACCCAAACAGAAGCAGAATGCAGTTGAGGTGGTTTTAAAGACCAGGTTCAATAATCGGTTTTGAACTTCAACAAAACATTTGACTCAACAAAGACAACACTATAACAATCGCAAAGTATTGGAAACAAAGAGCAACATATAAATCCTACAAATCAAAAGAGTTAAAAATAACGCACAGGGAAAATATAGGTTGCTCGAAGGGTCCAGGCGGAGCCTCCGCCGTGCCGGAAGAATCGATCTGCCAACAGATGAGACAATCGTGGAGAGAGCGTTGGGAGCAACGACGCCGTTCAGGTGACCGTGATTCCGCGGTTGATTGTAAAGATTCTGAGTAGAAGATGCTGAGGAGGAGAATGCAGTTGCAGACTCAGACTGCCAAAACGAACATAATCGGCACTTCCCGTAGTCGCTGTGGTTATGGTGTTCGTCGGCGATCGCCATGTTAGCAAGAATCCGCCTATTAACTTTTTTCGGAATTTGTATATATCCTCCGATTTTTAGGGTCTGCTTTTTCAGTTCACAAAATGAAAGAGACGTAAAAAGTGAAGACGATGCCTATTTATATTGTAGGCTAGCGCCTGAAATTCGAATTGTGTTTTGCTGTTTCGGCATTTTTATTTTTTCTGTGAGGGAAGAGGTGAAGAAACGTGATTCCGGACTTGAAAAGTGGCCTTGAGCAAAAATGAAGTATGGTTTGACGTTCGTCCACTCGCTTTTAAAATACCTGTCACGTAGCTAATGGGGGTTCACATTTTTTGTTACTATTTAATGGATGGAATAAATGATCGAACACTTGTCGAAGATATTCGCATGATTCAAAAGGAATAGAAAAGTAGTTGAAGATATTACAACAAATTGAGACAATACTTTGGTTCATCTTAAAATCATGTTTTCAGTCTCTCATTCTACAATGCTATAAAAGAACCAAATCACTAGTTAGGAAATTTTATGAACGTTTTGCAGTTGCAGTACATTACATAGTCAATGTGTAAAAATCTTTAATTGCATGATGAAAAGCAATATTGATCCCATTGGGAGCTGGAACTTCTTTTTTTTCCTCTGGATATATTTAATTAATTCGATCAAAATGATGTTTTAGCAATGTTCTGTTGCAGTGGCCATGTGTTGTGGTTCAGTTGATTAGTTATACACATCGTTAATATAAGAATTATGATAATGTCTAGTATTAGGAAGGGTGTGCATCAGCATTATAGCCCAACTATGATGCAATATAGAGTATCAATGAAACAATTAAGCCATTATGAGTGGTTCAAAGTACAAGTCTAATCAGCAACACAACTGATTGCATCTTTCGCACTGGTTATGGAGTCCATATATACTTTAATAATCACCATCACCAACCTTATAATAGAAATAATAGTAATAAAAAATAAAATAAAAAGGAAAGGAAAGGGAAAAAAAAAGTGGATGGTCGGTCAATAATTGGATAATCAAATAGTTGAGCTGAGGCCCAAGTAGACCCGGCAATATGGGTAAATACACGTAGACACAACACGTACACGACCTGTGTTTTACATGTACGGGTCTTCAAAAAACAGATACGGGTCAAAACAGGTCGACCCGTTTAGTACACGAATACAATTTGGGTCAAATGCAGGTTTATCTGTTTTACCCGAATTGACCTGTATTTTACCTGTATTTTACCTGTATATTGTAACATCCCGAGTATTTAATATTAATTATTTAAGTTATTTTTTTATATTTTTATTATTTCAAGTATGGGTTTATGGGTTTAGAATGTTTGAAGATGAATTGCTGGGTCTATTAGGAATTTTAAGATTTGAATTATGGGAATGTAATATTTTATATTTTATTTTAAAAGTTTAAAAAGTAATTTGATATAATTTAAAGTAGAATAGAAGTAAACAGGCAAAATACAGGTAAACAGGTCACAGGTAAATTCGACACGCGTGTCCACATGTTCAAATTCACGTGTATACAGGTCGACACGCATGTGATCTGTTTTTGAAACAGGTCGTGTACAGGTTTTGAAATACGGGTAAATTCTAAAAACAGGTTGTGTACAGATACAGATCAAACAGGTAAACAGGTACTTGACACGTATAACATACACGACATGTTTACCCATATTGCCAGGTCTAGGCCCGAGGACATTGGCCTTGAGTTGAAGATTGTAATTCAATATTATACTTTTATTTTCTGTATTATACTAATTTTTATTTTCTGCATCATATGTGAAATAGTTGGTTGGACCATTCATGTGGTATGTCTTTTGAAGAAGAATTAAAATTAACAATATTAAACAAAGTATGACCAACAGCAGTTGACTTGAGTGGATGGGGCTCTAGTCGCTTAAGCAAGGTCTCGGGTTCGAGCCTTGTGTATGCAAAAAATTGCTTTGGGAGAGGCGCCCTTAATTGCCCTTGCAGATCCTCGAGGGATTAGTCTTAGGTCCAATGTGGCCTGGGGATACCCTGGTATTCACCTAAAAAAGTATGAGTGACAAAATGAGATATTAGAATAAAAATAAACACGCACCTAAATTGTTCCTCTTTTTTCCCTTTAGCAATCGGCGAGGCCCAGACTAGCAATGATTTTGAAATATCCGTAGTTCTATACCAAGGCCTAATTATTTCCCCGGATACATGTATCTTTTAATTCTCCATACTATTAGGGCATGTTGTGGGAAGATCACACTCATTCGAGAACTTTCTGACGACCTTCAGAATGGGCATCCGATGGAACAAACTAAAATGCTGTCAAACTAATTACTACTACTTCCTCTATTTTTTAATATTGGATTAGGTTTAGCGGTGATGAATCTTCATATGCATAATGTTCTGTATTTTAATATTTTTGTGTTGAAGGTATTGTATTATAGTTGTTTAATTGAAGAATGATTTTATTACTTGGAGTTATTTCCAAAAATTATTAATTACTATGTAATAAATTTGAATTGTTGTTCAATTTCCTCTAATTTTAAGGGAAATTAGTAAGTTTTTTTAGTTAAAAAAAAATCTTATTATCCAGTAAGGTGAGATTTAATATTATTAAATTATGTTGGCCTAAACCATTCATGCAGCACAAATTTTCATCCATACAGCACAAGCACTAATTCATACATCACATAATTGTTCATATTCCCATCTAGCATAAATATTTATTCATATAATATATTCATATTGTTAATGACCGCTCCTCTCTCACCCTCTGCTAATGTCCCGCCGCACACCACCACGATGCCGTACGTCTTCTCCGAAGGCAAGAAACCTTCGTTTAGAGACATGGTTCTCGAAGGAAAATCCAAGCCCCCTGCCGCTGCTTTGGAAAAAGCTGATGTCGATAAACTTGTGAAGCTCGACTTCATCAATGGCGACCGTCTTAAGCCACGAATCACTCTCGACCAGAAGATAAAGGAAAGGCTCTACAAACCTTGGGAAGATGCCATTATTATTTCAGTTTTCGGAAAGAAAGTTGGATATCTTGCATTGAAGGAACGCTTGTCCCGAGTATGGAAGATGGCTGATGCTTTCGAGATGATAGATATTGATCAAGGCTTCTTTCTGGTCAAGTTTGGAAAGGCTGGCAACCGGACCAAAGTGCTTAATGAGGGGCCATGGATGGTATTTGATAGCTACATAACTATCTCACCTTGGAGGCCAAACTTCTCCACGACAGTTGCCACACCAAACAAAACCATTGTATGGGCTAGGCTACCGGGGTTGTGCTTTGAGTTGTATGAAGAAAATCTGTTGAACAAATTGGCCATGGCGATTGGCACATTGGTAAAGATGGATGACATGTCAAAAAATGTTCATAGAGGGAAGTATGCTCGGGTTTGTGTCGAGATCGACCTCCGGGAGCCTGTTGTCACGAGCATCCTTATCGGAGATGAATGGCAAAAACTTCAATATGAGGGATTACACCTCTTGTGCTCTACTTGTCAAAGATATGGACATGGGGCTCATGCATGCCCGGAAAAATTCCATTCGGTGGTAGAGGGGAGCACCAACTGGCAACCTCGGGAGCAGGGCTCTGCACAATCTGTTGAGACTCAACTAAAGGGTAACAAAGACAAAAAGAAGATAGTCTCATCAGAAGAGGGAAAAGCTGGCAGCTCTACACAGCAGACTACTGAAAAGCACCAAACCTCCAAGGTTGACTACACTACTAGCACCAATATAGTAACTGTGGTAGAGGGAGCTATGGATTTTGAAGCTGAGGTTGGTCCCTTTGAGAAGGAAGAGGACAAGATGTGGCCCGTGACACTGTAAGAAAAGACAATGAAACCCTGAAGGAAACCCCAAGTCAGCCACATCCTGGCGAATGGACTAAAGTGACAAGAAAAAAATCCAGAGGGCCCAATCGCAATAAGGCCCTGGAAGGAAAAGTCACCCATAAGCCCAAGCACTCCGTGTCCGTTTCAAGACCACTGAGGCCCATCACTAACTTATTGGCCTCTAAAGGAAGGCCCATAGGATGGTCGTCGTCTCCAAAGGGAAAGAATGGAAGCTCCAGCAAATCCACCCCCATTCCAGATGGAAATCCTATATTAGCTAAGAGAGCCAGACTAGCCGAGGTCGATGAACCATAATCTCCAAGAATCAATGAGGGAAAATCAGTCCAAAAGGAGGAAGACAAAGTATGATGGAGCCGAAAGACCCGATGCAGACGGAAATAGCTAAGGAGGAGACGACGGAACTGGAGAAAGCCTCTCAAGAAAAAATGGATTCTTGATCTGACTGGAGCTCGTCTCTACTCTCCCCTCTATTGATTTTAAGGATTTTAAAAATTTCAAACTAATCGCTTGGATCATTGGTTGGTAAATCGGGGGGCGTTTGGATTCTTATGAGGATTGGGATCAACCTCCAGCTTCAAGTATTTGACATTAAAGAAAGGATTATTACGTGTAAAGTGCTAAGTGGCTCGGGCCATTGGCTTGTTACCGCGGTGTACGCTAGTCCTCATATTGGCAGAGCCGAAGAGTTGGGTGAAACTGGGAGTATTACTCGGCGGGTGCTTATTGAGTTCTTGAAGAATTCCTCCCCCGATATAGATGGTGTTGTGGTTTCCTTTGTTATTATACCTTTGGGTGGTGTTACGGGAGTGTCCAATAGAAGAATCTTGGTTGAGCCGCAAGGCGATAGGGTGACGGAGCGTCTCGCTAAGGATGGAAACTCGAAGGAGAGATTCTTTACCACCTGGGCGTTCCCGCCGGATCTCGCCTTGGGAAGCCTTATTGTGTATGCCTTGGGTGTTTATTAGCCTAGATTCTATTTCATGTCGTTGTTTTCCTTTCATGTCTTTTGCTTTTAAGTCTCTTCCTCTGTGTTGTTTCTTTTTGCTTCATTCTTTTGCATTTTCGTGTGTTGTTTGTGTATTTCTCCGGCCATTCAATTGGCCTATCCAAAAAAAAAAAGAACACTTATTCATATAATACAAATTTTGGGGTAGGGAATATCAATTGAGAATGCTTTCTACATAAATTTCTTATAGCCATTTTTAGGTATGACAATTTCATACCAGGAAATCAATTAATCACTTCATAAATGAAAGTAGATATTTATTTCCAATTGAGCAAGGAAGTGGAAACATCGGATTGCAACCCATTCACAGCACATAACCTTCATATTTCAGCACATTCTTTACTTACAGAATTTAATGATTATGCAGTAGAACCTTACCCTTAAATATTTGCTATGGACCCACCCAGTACACCGTTCAATGTACATTTTAAACAATTAATAATTCAAGTTCGATACGAGTAAAAATAGTAAAAGTTCGATATTTAAAAATTATACGACGAAACAACGAATCTAACAAGATTTCACTTGACTATATTTTAATTTGTATAACTATGATAAAAGTTTAAATTAAAATAATTCGATGAATAGTATTGAAATTTAGTTTGGAGCAATCAATTATAAACACAGAGGGGAAGTATAAATTAAATTATGTTTGCGTTCGCCATGTTTTTAGAGCCTCAGTCATTGGGGTCCAATAAAATTACAGAATATTTTTTTTGGTAAAATTACACAATATTAGTAATAAGTAATTTGGGGAAAGTAATAAAAAGGGCCATTACAAGGAGCCTATTCCACTTTTAGGCCATTATAAGTTGAATTTCCAGAATTAGGCCATTACAAACACATGTTGAATGAAATTAAGCCATAAGGACCAATTTGAAAATTAATTAATTCCCAACAACTTTTCCTTTCTTTCATTAAAACCCCAAGAAAGTTTGACTTTATTTACTTTAGTCCTTTGTCAATATACTTAAGTTTTCACTATATAAATGACACCCAATGCGCTTGAAAATTGGTATCAGCGCCTAGGTTTTATTGAAGAACATATTAATTATATTATTTATAATATTTTATTTCTTAATGGAGAAGATTTAATTATTTAATGGATTCAATTAATTTGAAATCCACAAGTTATTTCCAAATTTTGGAAATAAAAAATAGAAAATTCCAAAGGAATTTCTTGAACTTGTCCCATGGACAAGATATTATCAAAATCAGTTTCTTTCCTAAAAATGAGAGGAACGGACTGGAAAGAAATTGATCCGGATAGCTCTAAGTTATCAAAAGACTTAAGAGAAATCCAAAAGACGATTCAAGATTTTGGTAACAGGGTATTAATTATACCTGGGAAAATAGATAACTTGAATCAGACAACAGATGAGATCTTGAAAGTATTTCAAGATCTAAAGAAAGAAATTTTGAATCTGAAATTTGACATTTCGGATATCAAGAAAAGGCAGAAGGATATTCCTGGATCTTCCAAGAATAACCAAGCCAATATTAGAGATGCATTCGGACCAGTACAAGCTTTACATCAAAAGGGTAAAGCAACTATGGTTCCAAAGCAGAAATCACAAGAAGAGCTTATGATCGATCTCCTGAAAACAGTCGAATGAGTGTTTCCAGGGCAGATCTATCAGATCTACAAGAATTAGCAGAATCATTTTCCCAACTTGGGATTATGGATCTGGTTAATGTAAAACCCAATGAAGTCCTTCAATTGGGTTATGCGGAAGGATCAGGATCCAACGTAACCCACGATGGACCGCCTGATGTTCCAATGAGAGAAAGTACAGACTTCTACATGAACAGGTATCCTGAGGTGCATCTCAATGCAAGACGAAACCCAGGACGGAACCCAAGTAGAGCACCAGAATCCACACCGTGGGCCAAGACGATGTTACAACCATTAAATCCATATGGCATAACACTAAACCTCGACGTTATCGACTTCCGAAACATCGAAGACCTGATCGATGAATGGGTAGCTTCAATGAAGATTGCAGCAACCACCCTGGAACTCGATAAAGAAAACTTTGTCAGATTAATAGAGCTGAGTCTCGAAGGATCGGCAAAGCTGGGCTGGAAAAACTCCACGGCTGCTTTAAAGGAGCAAATACTCGAAGGAGAATCCAAAAGCACAATCTGTGAAAGGTTTGGCCTCTTATTCAAAACCCATTTTGTAGGAGATGGTTATTTTGAAGAACAGAGAACAGAAAAAATCAAAGTCTATACCCAAGCACTGTTGGGTATGGAGTTAAGAAGTATTTGCGCAGTAGACGAATATATCTACTGGTTTCGTAAATACTATTTTCGGAGTGAAATGACAGCCGAAGTAGCATGTCCCATGTTCTTTGCAAAGATCTGCAGCCCATGGAGAGAAATGTTGATCCAATCGTACACAGTACCCCCTGGTACAGTGGACTCAATAGCTCGAAGAATGTCCTTCTTAAAGGATAAGCTCAGAGAATGGTGTCAACAGGCAGCAGCCCAAAAGAACATCAAGAGACTAAGAGGTAAAATAAAAAGAACTCCTCTTTGCTGTGAAAATAACGATTTTCCAACAATTATAGGAGAATCAGGAGAAAAGAGGAAAAAGAAGAAGAGTCGGGGCTCATACAGTAGGAGTTTCAGAAGACCTCCATTCCGAAGAAGAAGAGCATGGTGGTCCAAGAGCAAGGCCAGATCATACAAAACTGGACAAAGAACGGGAACGACGAAGAGTTCATCCCAAGGTTCAACTAGCTCAGCAGCAAGGAGCACGGGGAGAACGACGTCCAAGAGGACATTCAGACGAGCCCATACCCGTGCAGGTGAGTTTGCAATTCCTATGGAACTTACTTGTAATGTTATGGATATGCAATTAATTCCTAAAGAAGAAATTCTTGAGGAATTAAGCAGAATGAAGGAGGAAATCGCCATTACTATGAAATGGATCCACATAGGAGCCATTGAAGTAGTAATTAAGGCAACCTTCAAAGAAGGCATTGATTCTGAATTGCATCTATCAGTCACTGATAGAAGAATCAATAACCTTAGAGATGGTCTTCTTGGAACTATGGTAGGAAATTTATATGCTGGGAAGTTAATGTTTGACATACATCCCAGAATTTCCTATAACTTAGCTGACCAAGATTTTAGTAGAGTTCTAACCCTTCATCAGGATTTTAAAAGAAAAGATCTGATGAAAGAAGGGAACAGGCCATATTCTATAACTTATAGAATCTCTTATGCACTTTCCAATAGTCATCATTCTGACTTATTTCTCAGGAAAGAATATATAGAAATTCCTAGAATTTTCAAGGAATTTGCTAAAGTCATGACTCCAAATCCTACCCAGATTCCAAGGTTAGGAGGAGTAGACATACAAATAAGAGATCATCCAATTCTAGACAGATCAACGAGTGCTAGAATTGAGTACGCAAGCCGTATGTCTTTTTCGGAAGACAGAATTATGGCATATAAAGGGAAGGAGTTCATCAAAAATCTAACTCCTCAATCCATTGGAGTAGATAATATAAAGATAAAATGCCCTGAAGGATGGAAAGAAATACGAGTAATATTCGACATCACTGAAAAGATTAACCGTTTTCCATGTGATGACTTAAACTACTTGCAGCAGCCATCAATTGGAACCTATGAAGGAACAATTGAAATTACAGGACACGAGATCAGAGTCTTAGGCACCGCCGGAAAAGACAATGGGGTTATGATTTTGGGATTAAGTTTTCTCGAAAATCATAAACCATGGGTAAGAAAGGATAATGGTATAGAATTTAATCTGAAGGGTCACACCATCAGAATTAAATGACAAGTCCATTCTCCATTTATATCTCAGTAGGGATAATATATGAAGAATATAAGTCAGAATATTTCGCAGCTTATATTGATTCAGGATCAGGTATTTGCACGGCAAAACCAGGAGTTTTCCCTAGCGAAGCTATGGAATCATTACCCATTATTGCAGGAAGAGATTTTTCCCAAAAAATCTTAGTACTAAATAAGGGTATTCGACAAGCCAATATCATGATTGGAGGAGCATTTGGTACACCTTGGTATAAGGTAAAAACGCCTCCTATTTACTTTCATGACACAGGAGCAGATATTTTGTTAGGGAACAATTTTATACAATCCTTTACAAAATATGTTCAAGATAACAAAAGAAATTTGTTAATATTTACCACAAGTTGTGGAAATGAGATACATGTGTTGCGCAGGGAAAAGGCATTCAACAGGTTAATGCCTATATTATTTCGCAGCAAACGTGGTGATAATGATGCCAAACTAACCCATCAAAAAATGCAGGATAAAAGAAAGTTTGGTAAGGCTTTGTTGTCTTTTAGACAACAAGGATTTGATGAAGCTTCTATTGAGGAAATTATAAACCTCAAAGAAGCAATGCATGAAATGAAGTCATTAAATATAACTTCACTAGACATTGATGGGGAAACTAAATTGACCCTCGAAAATGTCAAAAGACTTATCCAGAGAAACTTTAACGAGGATCCTCTGGCATGGTGGGATAAAAACAAGATCGAAGCTACTCTACAGGTAAAAGAACAATATAAATATGAGTATGTTCGATACAAACCCATCTTAATGAATATGCAGGATAAGAAAGATATACAGCAAATTATCAAGGAGCATATCGATCTTAAACTCATCGAGCCTGGAGTCTCAGCTTATAGTAGCCCTGGATTCTTGGTAAGAAACTACGGTGAAATAAAAAGAGGTAAACCCAGGTTGGTAATAAACTATCAAGGTATTAACAAAATAATACAGTTTGATGGTTATTACATTCCGAGTAGAGAACACTTAATTGATTGCATCAAAGGTGCTAAAGTGTTTTCTAAATTTGATTGCAAATCTGGTTTCTATCAGATCAAGATGGAGAATGAGTCGAAAAAATTCACAGCATTCTCCACCCCACAAGGGCAATATATTTGGAATGTTATGCCAATGGGGCTTTCTAATGCCCCTCAGATATTCCAAAGAAAGATGGATAATCTATTTAAGGATTATCTAGAGTTTATGTTCGTCTACATAGATGACATTCTGATTGCATCTCGAAATATTAAAGAGCATATTAAACATCTTGAAATATTTTCTGATGCATGTCACAGGGAAGGTCTAGTTCTCTCTGAGAAAAAGGCCACTATCGCTGCTAACAAAATTGAATTCTTAGGAGTTCAAATTGATGAAGCAGGAATAGAGTTACAGGAACACATTGTGGAGAAAATCCGCAATTTTCCTGATACATTAAAAGACAAGAAACAACTTCAGAGTTTCTTATAAGTTGTAAATTTTGCGGGTATGTTTATTAAAGACCTTGCAAAATATAGAAAGGATTTTAGACCACTCTTGAAAGAGACTGAAAGCTCTAGATGGAAATGGGAAGAAATCCATACCAAGAGAATTCGTGAACTAAAGCAAGTCTGCAATAGCTTGCCAAAACTCGCGATACCTCAGGATGAGGATGAGCTGGTAGTCTACACAGACGCCAATGATTTTCGATGGGCAGGAGTGCTCATGAGAAAAACAACTACGGGTCAAGAACCTTGTAGATACACAGGAGGGTTGTTCACTGAACAACAAGCCAAACTTTGGCATATTAACGAAAAGGAATTCTTTGCAGTATGGAAAACATTTAAAAAATGGCCTTTATTCTTACTTGCAAAGAAATTTGTATTAAAAGTTGATAATACTAATGTTAGGGCTTTTTTAAAAAATAAACTTGAATCAAAAATTGAAAAAGCTCGTATTATCAGATGGCAAGCTGAATGTCAATATTATACTTATGATATTGATGTTATAAAATCTCATGAAAATGTTCTTGCAGATTTCCTAACGAGAGATGGAAGCATTTGAAGCTGATTCCATCATTACGAGATTCAGGCACCTCAGAGAAAACCTAGAGGAGCTATCGAAGCATTTTGGACAGCTCGAGATCAATGCACGAGCAGCTGGCCAAATACAACAGAGCGATGTGGACATGGTCCGCAACAATATACGAACCTCCCATATAGCAATGACAGCACTATGGGAAACAGTATTAGAGCCAATCAGGAAAGCGTCAGCTTCCCTGGTAAACAAAGAGAAATGTGCCCAAAAAGCTAAAGTGGTCACATATGAAGAAGCAGATTCAAGCACTGCTTCAAAGGAACCATTGTCGGATACCGACAAAAATGTTGAGCAAGAGGAAAGTCACATTTCCGAAAGCTCAAGTCAACCCACTGCCTCTGGGGTGAAAGAGGAAGAAATTAACCTTAGGCCAATGACAGGCACCTCTAAGGTTAATTCAGACGAGAAGGTCCTATCTACTGCCTGGCTGGACTACCAAGGAAAATGGGAACAACTGGTTTCCAAAAAGGGAATTAACCCTAGCAAAACAGTAATCGAGACATCCGGGAGATACAACAGGGTATGGATGCTCGAAGGATCGAAACCAGAAGAGGTTCGAAAGTGGTATGACTTTGGAGCATTAGCATCTGTTCATACTACATCACCAGGGTTTCCGGAAATCGAAAAACTTCCGGGATGGATAAGTAGTGCGGTGCACGAATCATGGCAGAACAACCCGCACCTGCAAAGAGGAGATATTCTGGAGCTTAAGTTCATTTCAGCGGCACCAGAAATAGTCGGAAAAGGTTATTATCCGGTCTTTCAATTTATTAAATTACAGAGACCTGATATGATTGCCTTCAACAGAGTTAAGTCTATGGATGAGAAGGCACCATTGGTATCTTCAATCAGCGAAGATGAAATCTCCACCCGACGAGCATGGGGATTCTGGGTCTGTCTCACCGAGATGGAAAAGGTTAAATATCCGTTTAAAATATTCTCAAACAATTTAAATGGATCGTTCCTGGTTAATTCTTTAACAGGGAAAAGCACAGAGTTTGCTGAAACCTCATTCGAAAAGAAGAGGTTACTCATCTGGGAAAACAAGTTGCCAGCAACCGAGTCTACCAGAAAAAAGGCATGCAACATGATGCATGTTGGCCAATGGGATAACCACATATGCCCATATTGTGCAGAACAGGAGAAACCCCTATTCGGTACAAAGATCCGGGTAACCCAGAAAAAATCCGGACCCGAACAGGACAAAGGAAAGAAATGTCCAAAAAACTTTCACAAGCCAAAGTAAGATTAGCTGGATGTAAAAGAAAGAGAGGTGTCGGCAACACTCATAATTAAAAGCCGACAAAGAAGGGCAGAGTGGCTGGCAGAAAGTGGCCGACAAGAGAAGGTGGAAAGTTGACAAAAGCCACCTAACGCAATAATTCAAAAAAGGACAATAATGTAGCCGGTGGAAATTAAGGCCAAGTGACGAACGCAGTGACGTCACAAGGATTTAGAGGAAGATTGGAATCCGGGGCTGAAGTCCGCGGGCGCCTATAAATAAAGGAGTTTGAAGCAGATGGAAGGCATCGAAAATTCCTCCCAATTCTTCAAAGTATTTGTAATATTTCTCTTTCTGCATATTTCCTTTCAAGTCTGTAAAAGTATGGGGTATTCCCCCAAGAGTCTTGTATCCTCCATGAGGAACTAAGTGTCCGTCTTCTCCGTTAGGGGAAATTATGTTTAAATAATATTTTTAATATTTCTTCAGTAAAATCCAGGCTTCCAAATATCCCAAATATCCCGATAATATAATTAAAACCCTTTATTCATATCTTGATACGTCCTAAGGTAGGAAACGAAATAGGACTGTGCTGTTTGTTGCTGAAGGAGCCAAGAATCGGTGAACCATCGGTCGCGGCTGCGTGGTTGGAGGAAGTCCGTAAAATCCCGGAGTTTAGGAAACCCGGCAGCAAGGCGGTCAAAGCCAAGGTATGAAGTTTAGTGCTTAATTTAATTATCGGAAGCATGATGGGCTGATATTGGACTAATGATAATGAAGAAATTAAAATCTGGGGTCAAAATGAAATAAAGTAAAAGTTGGTAGGGTTAATTGAAGTTTGAAAAAGTCAAAATAGTCTAAATGGCCTTAATTTGGTCAAAGATGGTTTCTAATGGCCTAAAATTGGAAATTGATTTCATAATGGCCCAAATGTGGAAATGGTGCCTTGTAATGGCCTAAAAAATTCATTTCCTCTAAGTATAATAAGACTTCATCATATACTCCATCCGATTTTTTTATAGTTGCAATATTTGAGTCTGAACTACTATTTACCCACACATTTTAACTTAAAATTTTATCGTAATTATATAAATTAAAATATAGTCAAGTGGAATCTTGTTAGATTCGTATCGTCGTGTAGCTTTTAAATATCGAACTTTCAGAATTTTTACTTGTACCGACTTAAATTATACTCCCTCCGTCCCACCAAACATGTCATGTTTGACTTTTTACCAATGTTCATTGTTCAACTTTGACTCGATTTTATTGCAAGTATATATTTGAAAAAAATAGTCGAGTTGGATCTTGTTAGAATCGTATAATCATGTAGTTTTAGAATATATATTTCATATAATTTTTTGTTGTATATATTTTGAGATATTAACGAATGAAAACGTGGATTGGATTGTGTGTAAAAGTCACACAAGACAAGTTAAATGGGATGGAGGGAGTAAATGGTTTAAAATGTATTGGACTGCGTGCATGGTGGGTCCGTTGTAATTTTTAGAAAACAGAGGATGAAGTATATATTATTGTCTTTTTTTTTTTTTCCACATTCATAAAAAACAAAATAATTATAGTACACGCTAAGTATAGTAATTTACAGAAACAGAACAGACGGTGTGTTAATAATACAGATCTCTTAATCTGTTTGCTCCCAAAATTCTCAAAAAAACAACACACTACCACAAATTGAATTACTGCTCCTCCCCCAATTATCGTAACCGTCGTATAAATTCAGAAGCAGAATATATGTTTAGAATCTGGTAGTTGTAGGACCCCAGCAGCTCAAATCCATGACTTTGTTCATCGACTTCTCCGCCTTCTTGAACTTCTCCAGATCCCTCACCACTTTATTCCCGACCATCCCCGTCGCCGCCGACGACGAAGAACTACCCATACTGCCGCCGTGGTAATACGATTGCACCCTGGATTTGACGCGCTGCTGCATCGACCTCAGCACGTAATTCCATCTGCACACGCCCAATTGATCCTTCACGGCTTCCACCGCCGCCATACTCGTCGCCACGATCAGCCCTGACCCTCCCCTCGCAACGCCCATTTCCGAACTATGATTTTGATTGATATCGCCGAATTTTGCAAGAATGGAATCCTGATTTCGTGTCGGTTTTGGTTTCCTGAGAGATTTTTACTGCGGTTAGCTTGATGGTGGAGTCCGATTTTATGAGTGTGTGCCAATATATGGTACTCCAGGTCCAAAGGGGGGTGTGAGGAAGGAAATCGGTAAAGTTATAAAACAGGGTGCGGTGAAACCTATGGTTTTGGGGAGCGCCCAAAGGTTTTGTCATTTCAATAGTGCGAAAAACTGACAGCTGTCCAATCGGTGGTTATTTACTTTGTTTTAGAAAAAGGGAAAACAAAAAATAGGTGTGTTTAATTTCGAAATGGTTCTCATGCTGCAACAGTATGTAATGGATATTTTATAGCCATTGGATCCCAAACTAAATCAATGGTTAATATTGATTATAGGGGTAAATATGTCATTATACCTTTTAAACTTAAATAGTATAAAATTGTACTCATGATTATTTTCCTGACATAATATTTCTTTTCTGTTTATCAAAAAAATATTTCTTTTCTCATACATCTTTATTGATTTGTGTAAGTAAGTACTCTGGTATATTACATTCTTAATAAAAATCAATGTCACCATTCCACATGAGAGAGAATGTTAAATCGTTCCACATAAGAGAGAGAATGTTAAATACTTCAAGACAGAATGTTAAATACAGCAAAACAGAATGATTGAAATAGCAAGACAGAATGCTACATATAACAAGATAAAATATAACACAGAATGCCATATTCCACATGAAAAATGTTAAATAGAACAAAACAGAATGGTTAAAATAGCAAGACAGAATCTCACATATAACAAGACAGAATATAACATATTTCAAGACAAAATATTATATTTTTTAACATTCTGTTTCGGAATATGTCAACATCCTGTTTCAGAATATGTCACATTCTGTTTATTGCACCTTGACATTCTGTCTATTTGTTATGTCTTAAAAGAGGAATAAATTCTGTCTGAAAAATAAAAGCATACTTCTATTTAACATTCTGTTATCAAATGTGTAATATTCTGTGTGCAACCGTATAACATTCTGTTTTGCGAGTGTATAGCATTCTGTTTGTAAGTGTCTAATATTTTGTTGTCAATTATATTCTGTAACATTCTCAATTATATGAACTTTTGAAACATATATAGAAACTTTTAGCAATAAATCTTTAATTTCTTTGAATAAAATTGTGTTAAATTTAATTTAATTTGAATAGTCAGTATCTTCTCAAATTATGGAGCATCATTACCTGCAAAATTCTCAAATTATGGAGCATCATTACCTGCAAAAGATATAACCATTACCTGCAAAATCATAATTACAATAAAATAAAAATAAAAATAAAAATAAATAAATAAATAAAATTTATCAAATTACATTTATACCCTTATTGTATTTAAACCATTGATTTAACATAAAATATGATTGAATGGTTAAGATTAAAAGCAGTATATGCTGGAACTAAAAGTCCCAGCATAGGAACCATACCGGTTTAATTTGTAGTACTTCCTCTGTTTTTAATGTATTTATTTGATACGGATTCACCCATTGTGCAGTCCAATGAGCATTTTAAAACATTAATAATTCAAGTTCGGTACAAGTAAAATTTTAAAAGTTTAATAATTCTTTAAAAACTACACAATGAGACGAATGTAACAACATCACACTTAGCTGCTCCCTCTGTCCCACTTGAAATGTCTCATTTCATTTCTGCACACATGCATTTTTTTAAATCGTTAATATCTCAAAATATATATAACTAAAAATTATATAAAATATATATTCTAAAACTATACTATTAGACGAATCTAACAAGACCAAACTCGACTATTTTTTTTCAAATATATAATTACAATAATATTGAGTTAAAATTGAACAATGAACAGTGTCAAAAAGTCAAATGAGACAAATCAATTGGGACGGAGGGAATATATTTTAACTTGTAAAACTATAATAAAACTTTAAGTAAAAGTGTTGGTGAATAGTGTTTAAAACCCAATGGGGCAAATAAAAAGAAATGGAGGAAATATACAACAATTAAATGTTGATTAATTAAACGCCAATTGGTTAGTAGTCAGTTGTTGGGGAGTTGCCTTTCTAGGGTTGCCAAAATCCTCTTTCCCCCCGTTGCATCCTCTTCAATTATAGTACGCTTTTAAACTCTTTTTTTAATTTTATTAGTGCAATTCACATGTCCTATTTTATTTTATTATTTTATTTAGGTGGATACCGGGACGGGGATTGTCAATTTTGTATATATAAAAATTTGAACCCAAAAATTTACCAATGCATGTTTATGTTTTTTTTTGGCATAACCGAAGCCAGAGACATGAATGTTTATATTCGATTTAATTTATTGTAAACTTGAAATACATTATCCGGAAAAAAATTGATTGCTTTGTAGTATTTCCTTTGAACAATACCATGTCGTTGACTCTATTTATTAGTAACATGCCATCAATTTACCTTGATATAGTTGATACAACCGTCTGTGATTATTGACTTGTTATTTTAATAAACTTTTTAGACTCGTGCATTCATGGACAGTGTCCAATATAAAACATTTTAATATTGATATGTAGTAGTAGTAGTATTTGATATTTATATATATAAATTATATATAGAGGGTTTTTGAAACAAGATGGTCTCACATTCCGGTAATGGATTCACTGCATTCTAAAATGTAACCTACAGTAAATTTAAAAATTTAATTACTGGGGATTGAAGATCATGATCTTCATATTTGTCATATATTGTTTGAGAAGTCCGATATTCACTATTCACTGATTCCCCAAACAACTTTGTCTAACGACGTTATTAACCCTTTTAGTATCTTCTAACATGACAAGGTTTAAAAGTACAAAAATTTTCACAGTAGTGGATGGAATATGGAATAAAGGAGAATGATACCACTACACGCCCCTGCTTGGAAGTACTATATTAATAAATAAATGGTTTTTTTGGTTACTGATGGCTTCCCGATGGCTGGATTATTCACATAAACCGTGTGGAAAACTGATGCAATTACCCATATATACTGGAGTACTAGTCTACTATGAATCTTTGCCGGAGGTTTTTCAAATTTCAAGTCGGCTTGAATATGAAGACCCCACCATTTTTTGTTTTTGACCAAGGAATCTCCATTTAATTTAAAATAATTACAAATACAACACAACAAATCACCCCTACATAAATACTAATAAAAAAAAAAAAAGTGCCTCTATTACACTAATCTTTTTTTTGGCTGAACACTATTACACTAATCTTAATTCTCGATATCATGTATGTTGCTCCAGCTATTATTTTTTCCACATATTATTAGATACAGTCTATGCAGCCTCGGGAAAAATACGAATAATTATTAAGTTTTATGTTGTATTTTTCTCTTTAAGAATGTCAAAAAAAAAAAAAAAAAGAAAACGAAAGAAAAGAGAAGCATCTTTAAATAAACATCACAACCATTGTTATAATGAATTTTCCAATTCCTGAAGCTGGAACATCTGGAACTAAAAAATTCATGTTTTGAGTGGGATTAAAATATTTTTAAAATATTATTTTTATTAAATTAAATAATTTAAAATTTTAAAATATAATCATATATATTTCATAATTTATTTACTCATGTATACTCCTATTTCATAATTTATTTATTTAATTTTATTAAAAATAAATACTTCACTTATTTGTTTGCTGTAGTTGAAGTGGACTGGGCTAACTTTGGATCATGGACAAATGGGACCAGAACTGGATTGGGCTAACCGTAGAACTAATGGGCTGATCCTAAGTTTGATTCAAATTTTTGACATTAAATTCAAATTTTTATTATAGTTATGTAAGAAAAATATAGTTAAATGAGATCTTGTTATATTCATCTGATCTTGTAGTTTTAGACAATCAAATTTTTATAATTTTTATTGTACATAATTTAAGTTATTAACCTTTAAAAATGTGTATTAACATACGGTGGGTCCGTAACAAAAACATTGACTATTTTGATTGTTGGTTTGACTGTAGTACTCTCTCCGTTTTCCAATAGTTGTAACGTTTGGAAATTTAACACTATTTACACACGCACTTTGACTTAACGTTTTATCATAGTTATATAAGTTAAAATATAGCCAAGTGAGATCTTGTTAGATTCGTCTTGTCGAGTATTTTTAAATATAACTTTTAAAATATAACTTTTAGAATTTCTACTTATATCGAAATCGAATTATTAATGGTTTAAAATGTGCATTGGACTGCGTGCACTGTTGGTCGTTTCAATTTTTTGAAAATGGAGGGAGTAAATCACATGCCCTCAGGTCTGACTGACTGTTTTGATTGTTGATTTGCTGTAATTTCAACACACCTGCCAAAAAACTTTTTTCTTTTGGAAAAACCTTCCAAAAGATTATGAGTTAAATATTTTTTTAGGCCACTACAAGGAGCCATTTCCGTTTTTAGGTCATCAATTGTTTCTATTATGGTTTTCGGCCATCACAGGGCATTTGAGCCGAATTTATGGTCAATTTGACCAATTCAATGCTTCCAACGGGCCGCGTGTATTGCACTCTCCACGCGATGACCTAAATGTGGATATGCTCTCCTTCTAATGCCCAATTTTAGTTTTTTTTTTTTTTTTTTTGCGTAATTAATACTCCATCCCATTATTTATGCCTCACTTTCCTTTTTATCCACCCTAACATTTTTGTCTCATTTTCATTATAAAAAATAATTAAATATTAATCACCAAACATACACCATCACATAACATCAATAAATAACTAAAATTTCAAACCCACTACACTACCCCACAACTATAACATCATACATAAATATGATGGTGTATATTTGGTGATTAATGTATGAAATTATTTATGTATGATGTTATAGTTGTGGGGTAGAATTTATGTATGATGTTATAGTTGTGGGGTAGAATTTTTTTTTTTTTTTTTTTTTTTTGGTGAATAACCGGGTATCTCCAGACCACATTGGACCCAAGACTAATTCCTCGAGCATCTGCATGGGCAATTAAGGGCACCTCTCCCAAAGCAGTTTTTTGCATACACAAGACTCGAACCCGAGATCTTGCTTAAGCGACTAGAGCCCCAATCAACTCAAGCCAACTGATGTTGGTTAGAATTTATTAATGTAGTAGGTTTGAATTTTTAATTATTTATTGATGTTATGTGATGATGTACCTTTGATGATTAATATTAAATTATTTCTTATAATGAAATTGAGACAAAAATGTTATGGTGGATAAAAAGAAAAATAAGACATAAATAATGGGATTGAGTATTAATTATGCAAAAATAAAAAAAAAATAAAAAAACTAAAATTGGTCATAAGAAGGAGATCATTTCCACATTTAGGCCATCGCGTGGAGAGTGCAATACACGCGGCTCGTTGGGGGCGTTTGCAATACCCGAGAATTTTCCAACATAAAATAAAACAGTAATTGAATAAATAAATACCATAAATAAACAAATGAATCCAGCAAATAAAGAAATAAATAAAGATAAGGAAATGAGAAATGAGATTTTTACTTAAAAAGGAATTAAAGGAATTTAATTAAATAAAAGGATGGATTAAAGGTAAATAAATTATACACCGAAACCCGACACTAATGAACTCGAGGATTCGAGTCCAAACACCCAATTAGACCCGAGTAAAAATTTAGAGAGAAAGTAGAAACCCGAAGATACCCCGGAAATCGGAATTCGGGAGCATAGAGGGATAGAAACCCGAAAGAGAGGCGGAAAAGCACGACGGATCGCACGACCCGCCCGGACCGAAGTCCAGGCGAGTGTCGCGCGGTGGCCGCGCGGTCGAAGGAGGAAGAGCGCGCCACGACCGCGCCACACGACAGATTCGCCCGTTGCGTGAATCTCTCGCCCGAACGCGGATTTTTCGACTTTCGGTTGAACATCTCTCGACCCAAGACCCTTAGGTCAGATGTTGGACGCCCTAGGACCTGGAAATCTATAAATACGACCTCCTAGGAGCTCCAAATACTTTTACGAAACCCTACAACCTTCTACACATTCGAAACCCTAAATCCGGAGTCGTCGGAGGCACGAAACCAAAGGCGAGACCTGTCGGACGAAATTTCTACAGATATCCATAGTCGTGGTAAGTCTCGATCCAATCTTTGTTCCATAAACGATTCGAAAACGAATCCTAATCATCTTCTTTTCTCTTCTACACCTCGTATTGGATCTAGATCGTAGAACCCGACGAACGGAGAGGAGAAACGGTGGACTGGAAGCCACGCCTTCGAATAGCCGATCCCGGACGTTCATAAACTCTGTAAGTTAACTCTTACATGGTTTTGGGATGAATTAAAACATTCAAACTAAAAGATTACCAAGAAATCGAAAATCTGTCAATCTAAACTTTCTACCGACGCAACAGATTTGTTGAATTTTTCCGAACCTTAAAAACGAACTCAAACGGAGAAACTTAAAACATAAAAAACGTTCCTAAGACTTAGATCTAGCTACTGTAAATTTTTGAGAATTTTTGGAGTTGATTTGATATGTGAAAACCCACCGAAACCGAACTGTTTGAATCTAGATCTTGAAATCTTGGACAGAAATTAGGAATGATCTTGATCACGTTTTTGACATAGGATCTAGACTGTTTTAGATCTTTGGCCGAACATGAAAGTTGTAGATAAATATCTTAAGATGATCTCTGTCAAATTTCATCAAATTTGGAGTTGAATTGCTATGGTAGAATTCGAAATCTTTAAACTGTGATACATTAAACTCGGACATAATTATTCTTATGCAAAAATTGGTGATTTTGACCTACTTAGGTAACTCGGATTGAAAAAGTTAAAACACGAAAGTTATAGATCTTGACGTTTCTGAGTCAGATATGAAAGTTTGGAATTTTTGGAATTAAATCTGATTTTAGACGAATTTTGGAGTAAACTGTGGTTTACCGGAAACAAAATCTTGAAATCTTGTTGAAACATGGAATTAACCTTTAGGGTTGAAACGAGTTGAGATATTATTTGTAAATAAATACAAATGAAGTCAGATTTTAAAAATTAAATCCCCTTTCAAACTTGATAAATTAAAATTAGGGGTGAGTGCTCTGCAGGGTGCCCCCTAACGATTCACTTCGTGCCGTAATGGACGATGGTGACCCCGCGCGCTAAACTTGAAATGTGATATTGCCAAAACGGCGAAATATAGAGCCTACACTCTCGTGAATATCCGTATGGGTTTCCCGAGGCTCCGGAGTGGTACTGGGTATGGCTGATACGGTTGCGGCCGCCGGGCTACCGGCTAAACTTGTTGACATCGCGATACTATCGTGAAACTTTGAGATACCAAATCGGGAATGTAATGGGGATATTAAACTAAATTAAATTAGATTAAATTATGTTGATGTCCAATTAAATTATTTAAATGCTTGCTTTAAATTATGGCTATTATTCTAAGACCATGCGATATGTGTTATTAAATAGAGCCCTGGAATAAATTATGCTATTGAATAGTTGAGTAGATTAAAGTGAATATTATATTATTATTATGCTTTCAGTTATTTATTAAATTAATGGCTTTTAAACCCTACGATCATGCATGTGTTAGCTTACTCAGCAAGTTTGCTGACCAAAACCGTTTTTATTCCTTTTCTTACAGAATATGTGGAATGAGCATGTGTGAGCACGAATCATGCATGGGATTTTGGGAAATGTTGTTTTGCTTTTAAATTCGTACTTTAGACTATATTATGAACGGGCCTGTTTAACCCGTATTTTGGCCATGTCGGCCCTATTTAAATTTTCCGCTGCGATACTATACTAAACAATTATTTCCGCTGCGCTATACTATTATTATTTTCCAGTTATATTGTATGGGCTATCTTGAATGATTTAAATACTTTTAAATACTGCAATACCTAGCCTTGCATCTCTTTAGTAAGCTCGGAGAAACCGTGTCTTACTAGGGGATGTAGCGGTGACATCCCGACCTGGGTGACCAAAAACCGGAGTGTTACAGCGTTGACTTGGTCAAATTGGCCATAAATTCGGCCCAAATACCATGTGATGGCCGAAAACCATAATAGAAACAATTGATGACCTAAAAACGGAAATGGCTCCTTGTAGTGGCCTAAAAAAATATTCAACAAAAAAATTATTTAAGGTTGGTTAATCTTTATTGTATCATGTATGCATAGATAATAGATTCATTTGATTGATGTAAAGGTGTGCCTCCATTCCGCGTCTCGTAGAACTACAATTGTTCTCTTTCTTCATGCCAGTTATAACACTTGTAATTCAGCACAAATTAATTACTCCGATTTTTTATTTTTTATTTATTTATTTATTTTTTTGTTGGCAACCAAACTAAACTCAATAGGGGGCAAATTCACCTCCAATTTTACATATGATGATATATGATGATGTTGGGGCCACAAGGAATAGTGGGCCACAAGAAAAGAAATTGGGTCATAAAAAAATGGGCCGAGAGAGAGTTTGAAGAAAGAGAATTCAGAATCAATAGGGCCGAACAATCCAAGAGACCAAACGAAAGAATGATCCAAGAAGCAGGAGATTTCGGCCGAAATGGGACCAAGGCAGCCGAAATCAAATCAACCGATAAGAGGAAGACAGAATTCGGCTTAAAGGAATCGGCCGGAGAGCGGTTATTTCAGCTCCGGCTACAAATAGGGGACGCCATGCACAGAGCCAGGAGAGATCAATCCAACCCCGAAATTCCTTTATCAAATTTACTTCTTTGTATCTTTACTGCTTTCTTTACAGCTTTTCTTTACAGTTTTCCTTGACTCTAGTTTAGCTTGTAGCGGTTACCACCAAGTCCACCGTTGTTTCTTAACAACCGGTAGTTTGGTTCTAGTTTTTCCGGTGAATTCGCCGTTGTTTCTTAACAACAGGTAGATTCTTCATTGTATTTTGTTGCCATTCAAATTCCAAGAAATATTCAGTCAAGTTTGGGCGCATTATCATTAATCCGGACCCGTAACCGGTTTGATCCTTTTCCGGTAGCCTCCCTTGAGGAGAAAAAGGTCCTTTGGCTCATCACCAGCCAAACAGTGGCACGCCCAGTGGGACCAGAAATGGCATTTGAACAAGCAACTCCAGCGGTTAACACGGCGGCGAGGACTGATTTGCCGCCGATTCAGGAAGAACGCACAACAGAAGCCGGAGAATTCCCCCCAGGATTCCCCGGACCATCAAGCTTCCACAATCAGGAGTTTTCGAACGACGATTTAACCCCGCGGTTCCGAGATCAGGTCCAATTTATGGTTGAAGCGGCGGTTACTAATTCGGTTCGCCAGATAGAAGGCAATATCCTGGCAGCAATGCCAGCTATGTTCAGAGCCGAAATAGCGCCACCACCTGCGACGCAAAATCCTCACAATTTTCAACAGCAGGCCTATCGGCCGCTAGGAGGGCATGGACCACGGCCTTTCGTCCCTCCGCAGCAAAGGTACGATCAGCAACAAAATCAACCGCCTCAACCAGTCGTTCAGCCGCCTGCTCCAGTGGTTCAACAGCAATACTTACCACAGCAGCCGAATCCACCACAACTGGTTGACAGGGAATTAATTGCTGAGATAATTCGTACTCAGTTTGGAAATATCATCGGCCAGGAGAACAGGCCGATGTACAGGAAACCTTATCCAGACTACATTGAGGAGCAGTATCCACTGCCTAGAGGAGTAAAGGTTCCAGATTTCAATACTTTCTCTGGAGAAGTCGGCCGGTCTACGATCGAGCATATTGGCCGATTTACAGCTCAATGCACCAGAATCGCGCAAAACGATTTTCACAAGCTGATATTGTTCAGCTTATCGTTAACTGGTCTAACATTTGAGTACATCAATTTACCAGCAGGATCGGTCAACACATGGGCTGAAATGGAGCGGTTATTCCATGACCAATTCTATAATACCACTCCTGAAGTTTCGATGGTTGATCTGACGTCAACCAAGCAGAAGGCGACCGAATCAGTTACTGAGTTCATTGAAAGATTCTATGCAGTGAAGGCTCAGATGAAGACAATGCTGCCTGAGCATGAATATATTCAAATCCTGAAGCAGAATTTGAAGTTTGCCATCAAGGACAGATTGATGGTTACAAGACCAAGTACTGTGGCCGAATTAACGGCCGAAGCCATAAGGATGGAGACTTATTTGGCAGAACAAACGGCTTTCAAATCAAGCCGAAGTCAAAGTGGAAGATCGCAACCTATCCAGTCAGCCGCTTCATTTGCAGAATCTCTGGATAGGTGCGAAGTTCAGGAAGAGTACAACACGGATGATATTCCTGCCTTAGCCGAAGTTGCAAGGGCTGAATTAGTCATTAAGAAGCCTATGACTTGTCCAGCACTTCGGCCAACCAGAGGCAAGGAGAAAGAAGGAGGGGATGAATCTCAGAGATTTTATTCTTTCGACCTATCTCAGATGGACGAAATATTCGACTATTGCCAGAAGAACGGATTGTTGGAGTTTAAAGGAAATCACCCACAGCCCACCAAAGATCAATTGGAAGCCGGATGGTGCAGATTCCACGGATCGGCTACTCATTCCACGGCGGTCTGTGGACATTTTAGGAAGTTAATCCAAAAGCATGTCGACGATGGGAAATTAAAGTTCCCGGACAGGCTTATGGCGATCGACAAGAATCCGTTCCCTGTCGCCAACATGGTGATGGTGCATCCCGACCAGAACAGGTCTGTGCTTGATCGATTGGGGGACCAACCATCGTCGAGTAAAAGTTCTGTGCACGATCGGCTAGGAGATCGGCCATCGGCTCAGGGGAAGACAGGAGTATAAGAACGGTTAGGATCTCCGAAGGGGAAGGAGAAGGTTGCGGATGTTTTCGACCGATTGGGGAATTTTGAAGTAAAGGAATGGATCAAGCAATCGGACAAACATCGGAAGGTCGAAATCGGAGATGAGAATGAGAAACCAACGTTAAAAATTATTACTAACGGTTGGGACTCAGAGATGAAGTTGACAGCCGATAAGCAGAACGGAAAGACTGTGATTCAGCACAGTTCCTGAAGATGCTGTCACTCCCGAAATGAAGAAACTTAGAAGGCCACCAGCAAATACTCAGGTAGGCCGATGGGTTCAGAATTCTCCAAAGAAAGAGCATTTCGGCCAACGCCGATTTGAGAATTCAGCTTGGAGGGCAGAAGAGAAAAAAAGTTCCAAAAGGAAAGGGATCATATCGTACTTTCAAACGAAGAATGCAACGGCTTAGAGCAGCTGGTGCTTTTGAGCAAGAGGAGTACGAAATGATGCATTTGGAAGAGGATTTTCCTGACGATCGCTCGTTCTCTGAAGGAAGGATCCTCAATAGAGTATTTTCGGCTCGTTTGAAATCAGCTGAAGGGAAAGAAGAAAGGAAACCGAGAGAAGGACAGGATCGGCTGAAAAACAAAACTGAATTTCGGCCGAAAATAATGCAGCCAAAAACCGAAGATGAACAGCCGAAAGTAAAAGAGGAATGGAAGCCTAGACCAGTCCGAACTAGGGAATGGAAGCCGAAAACGAATATTGTCCCGAATGGTGATTCTCTTTCAATCGGGCAGTTCAAGTTCGACTTTGGGTCTAGTGCGAACATGGTAGGAGTGACCACAACAACTGAGGAGGAGTACTAGTCTGATTCTGAACCAGCCGTGGTCTTTTGCCAGAAGGAGGGAGAATATTTCGGCGATGAAGAACCCATTGTGGATTTCTGTTTCGCCAAACTTGCAGTATTTCGGCCTGAGGCCGAAACTGAGAAAGTGGTCGAAGAAGGTTATGAGGCATTTGTCCCCGAAGCTCAACAAGCACGATTTTACCCCCGACTGCAAAGATGTCTCAGCATGTGAGGCCTTTGTATGTGAAGGGTTGGGTTAATAGGAGACCACTCAGAAGAATGTTTATTGACGGAGGAGCAACCGTCAATATCATGCCATTGTCTACATTGACGAAGATAGGCCGTTCAAAGGAAGACTTACTCCCTACAAGGATGAAAGTATTGAGTTTCGTGGGAGCCCAAACAACGGCCAAAGGATGTATTTTAGTGGATGTAACGGTGGGGACAATTTCAATTCCGACCATGTTCTTTGTTGTAGATGCAGAAGTCCCGTATGTGGCCCTTTTAGGCCGATGCTGGATACATACATCCCGATGTTTGTCATCAACACTGCACCAGAAAGTGTGGTTCTGGAAAAAGGATGGCACAGTTGAAGAAGTGGATGGAGACCAACCTCCGTTTCCAGTCAGCTCAGCCGGCCGAATTGATGCGGTATTATACGAAGAGCCCATACAACCATTCCTAGCAGTGGTAGGGGAACGGTATCCGCAGGTTGTTGAGTGTGATTGGACAGATTTGGGGTTCGAGGTCAGATATCAGGCCGACAAACGGCCAGTTGATGAAAAAAGTAAATGATGGATGCACAACCGAATCAAGCGATCGAGTTCGAATCGGCCGAACTCGGAGTTTCAGACGATAAAGCAGGATGGAGTGAACTCATGGATGCTATTCCAAAATGAAGACCAGATTTCAAAGCTCAAGACCCCTTGAAAATGGTCAATGTTGGTACAGATGAGCACCCGAGGGAGATCCCATTGAGTGCAAATTTAGATCAGCAGATGACAAGCCGATTCAAGGAGGTGTTAATCGAGTTCAAGGATTGTTTCGCATGGGACTATACAGAAATGTCAGGATTGGAGCGGTCGATTGTGGAGCATAGATTACCAATCAAAGAAGGGTTTAGGCCGCATAAACAGCCGGCCAGGAGGGCAGCGCCCGAAATAGTCCCAAGAATAAAAGAGGAAATAGAAAAGTTGTTAGCGGCCGGATTTGTAAGGCCAGCTAAATATGTAGAGTGGTTGTCAAATATTGTTCCTGTAATAAAGAAGAATGGGAAATTAAGAGTTTGTATCGATTTCAGAAATCTTAATATAGCCACTCCTAAAGATGAGTATATGATGCCTATTGTTGATTTGTTGATTGATTCGGCCGCAAAACTGGGGATGTTGTCATTTATGGATGGATATTCAGGATACAACCAAATCTTTATGGCCGAAGAAGATGTCCATAAAACTGCATTTCGGTGCCCTGGAGCTATAGGAATATACGAATGGGTAGTAATGCCATTCGGGTTGAAGAATGCAGGAGCGACCTATCAAATGGCCATGAATTATATCTTTAATGACCTAATAGGAGAATGTGTGGAAGTTTACATCGACGATGTCATGGTCAGATCCAAAGATATGGAAAGCCACTTGGACGATTTGCGAAGGGTATTCACAAGGATGAGATTACATGGAGTGAAAATGAATCCAGCCAAGTGCGCTTTTGGAGTGCAAGCAGGGGATGTTCTTGGGTTCTTGGTACACAATAAAGGCATAGAAGTTGATGCGAATAAGACCAGAGCGATCCAAGAAGCCAGGCCTCCACATGATAAGAAGAGTTTGCAAAAATTCCTTGGGAAGATCGGTTTCTTGAGGCGATTTCTGGCAAATGCGGCCGGGAAGTCGAAACCATTAACCGATTTACTGAGGTTGAAGAAAGAGGAGGAATTCAAATGGGGAGTTGATCAACAAAGGGCCTTTGAGCAATTGAAGCATGCTTTGATGAATCCGCCAGTGTTGGTCACTCTAATTTTGGGCCGACCGCTGAAATTGTACATAGCAGCGGCCGAAGAGTCTATTGGAGCGTTGTTGGCTCAAGAAGAAGATGAAGGAAGAGATCGGGCGATTTGTTATCTAAGCCGAATCCTTAGGGATGCCGAAGTAAGGTACTCGCCGATTCATAAATTGTGTTTAAGTCTTTATCATGCGTGCCAAAAGTTGGAATACTATATTCAACCACGGCAAGTGATAGTGGTAGCTTCGGTTGACATAGTAAAAATTATGATAAACGATCCAATCAGTAGCCGAAGAATGGCTAAGTGGGCCATGAAGTTAAATGCGTATGACTTGAAATATCAGCCACTCAGGGCTATGAAAGGTCAAATTGTAGCCGATTTTTTGGCCGATCATGCGATGCTTCCAATATCCTATGATATCGGGGATCAAGTTCGGCCGAAAGAAATAAATGAAGTAGGGATTGTATATCTACAACCATGGATAATGATGTTTGATGGTTCAAAAGCCGCTTCAGGAGTTGGGGCAGGGTTTACTCTACATACATCGGAGGGCAAGATATACAAGTACTTCGTACAGCTACCGAATTCCTATACGAATAACCAAGCCGAATACAAAGCATTGATTTCGGGATTACGACGACTAATAGAAGAAGGAGTAAGAGCTATCGTAATCAGAGGAGATTCGCAATCTCAATTAATAAGATTTTACGAAGAAGTAATTGGTTTGTTAGAAGAATTCGACGTGGTTTACATCGAATACATCCCAAGAGAGAAGAACGAATTAGCTAACGAATTGGCTCAACATGCAGCCAGATATCGGCTAATGCCGATAGCGGGAAATTTGAAAATACATTTGGCCGAAACAGAAAAGGCCGAATGGATAAAGAAGATAGCACAAACGTTGGAGAATCTATCTGAAGCTAATCCAGTCGAAAAGCGGAAGGCGATGGATTACATAGTGATAGGAGGGTTACTCTTCAAGCGGGCCATTGATGGAGTACTACTCAGATGTGTCGGAGAGGAAGATGCTAAAAGAGTAATGGGAGAAGTTCATGAAGGAATATGCGGCGCGCATCACGCAGGAAAATCGATGAAATGGAGTATTATTTGGCTGGGGTATTATTGGCCAAATATGGGGATCGATTGTGAGAAATATGCTAAAGGATGCCGCGAATGTCAGAAGCATGGGCCGATTCAAAAGTTACCGGCCGAAGAGCTGCATATAATGATTAAACCAAGGCCATTTCGAGGGTGGGCCATGGATATCATAGGAAAAATTCACCCCTCTTCGTCGAAAAGGCATGAGTTTGTGCTAGTGCCAATAGACTATTTCACAAAATGGGCCGAAGCTCAGGCATATGTCAGTATTTCGCAAGAAGAGGTGATCGAATTTATTAAGAGACAATTGATATACAGGTTTGGAATTCCACAAACGATTCTAACAGATAGAGGAACTGTATTTGTGGGAGAAAAAGTCAAGGCCTTTGCAAAAGAGTATGGAATAAAAATTGTGCACTCGTCGCCATATTACCCACAAGGGAATGGGCAGGCAGAGGCCACGAATAAGCAGTTAATAGGAATTATAAAGAAAATGGTCGAAGAGCAACCAAGGAAGTGGCATGAGAAGTTATCCGAAGCGTTATGGGCCTATCGAAATGCTAAGACTTCAGCCACTGGATTTACACCATTTCGGCTGACTTATGGTATGGACGCAGTACTTCCAGCCGAAATAACAGTGCCGACTTTGAGGACAAGTCAAGCAGATTTAATGTCGGCTGAAAAATATGATTGTGCGATGAAAAATGAGTTATTGGAAGTTAACCCCGATCGGGTACAAGCCTTTGAAAATTTGCAGAAAAATAAAGATATTGTGGCCGATTGGTATAATAAGCGAATTCGTGTAAAGCGATTTGAAGTCGGTGATTTAGTTTGGAAAGTTATATGGCAACCCAAACAGAAGGATGGCCGATTAGGTAAGTGGAGCCCCAATTGGGAGGGGCCATTTATTGTTCAGACAAAATTACCGAATGGCATACATGTTGGTGGACGAAAATGGTGAATGTAATACCCGAGAATTTTCCAACATAAAATAAAACAATAATTAATTAAATAAATAATAAATAAAATAAATACCATAAATAAATAAATAAATCCAGCAAATAAAGAAATAAATAAAGATAAGGAAATGAGAAATGAGATTTAACTTAAAAAGGAATTAAAGGAATTTAATTACATAAAAAGAATTATTAAAGGTAAGTAAATTGTACACCGAAACCCGACACTAATGAACTCGAGGATTCGAGTCCAAACATCCAATTAGACCCGAGTAAAAATTTAGAGAGAAAGTAGAAACCCGAAGATACCCCGTAAATCGGAATTCGGGAGCATAGAGGGATAGAAACCCGAAAGAGAGGCGGAAAAGCACGACGGATCGCACGACCCGCCCGGACCGAAGCCCAGGCGAGTTCGGCGCGGTGGCCGCGCGGTCACAAGGGGAAGGGCGCGCCACGGCCGCGCCACACGACAGATTCGCCCGTTGCGTGAATCTCTCGCCCGAACGCGGATTTTTCGACTTTCGGTTGAACGTCTCTCGACCCAAGACCCTTAGGTCAGATGTTGGACGCCCTAGGACCTGGAAATCTATAAATAAACCCCCTTGGGAGCCCCGAACAATTTTACAAAACCCTACAACTTTCTACACATTCGAAACCCTAAATCCGGAGTCGTCGGAGGCACGAAACCAAGACGAACGCTGTTGGACGAAAATTCTAAGATCTCCATAGTCGTGGTAAGTCTCGATCCAATCCTTGTTCAATAAACGATTCGAAAACGAATCCTAATCTTCTTCTTTTCTCTTCTACACCTCGTATTGGATCTAGATCGTAGAACCCCACGAACGGAGAGGAGAAACGGTGGACTGGAAGCCACGCCTTCGAATAGACGATCCTGGACGTTCATAAACTCCGTAAGTTAACTCTTACATGGTTTTGGGATGAATTAAAACATTCGAAACTAAAAGATTAACAAGAAATCGAAAATCTGTCAAATTAAACTTTCCACCGATGCAACAGATTTGATGAATTTTTCTGAACCTTAAAACGACTTCAAACGGAAAAACTTAAAACACGAAAAACGTTCCTAAGGCTTAGATCTATCTATTGTAAATTTTTTGAGAATTTTTAGAGATGATTTCATATGTGAAAACCAACCGAAACCGAACTGCTTGAATCTAGATCTTGAAATTCTTGACAGAACTTAGGAATGATCTTGATCACGTTTTTGACATAGGATCTAGACTGTTTTAGATCTTTGGCCGAACATGAAAGTCGTAGATAATGGTCTTAGATGATCTCTGTAAAATTTTATCAAATTTGGAGTTGAATTGCTATGGTAGAATTCGAAATCTTTAAACTGTGATACATTAAACTCGGACAGAATTGTTCTTCTGCGAAAATTGGTGATTTTGACCTACTTAGGTATCTCGGATTGAAAAAGTTAAAACACGAAAGTTGTAGATCTTGACGTTTCTGAGTCAGACATTAAATTTTATAATATTTGGAATTAAATCTGATTTTAGACGAATTTTAGAGTAAACTGTGGTTTACCGGAAACAAAATCTTGAAATCTTGTTGAAACATAGAATTAACCTTTAGGGTTGAAATGAGTTGAGATATTATTTTTAAATAAATACAATTGAAGTCAGATTTTTAAAATTAAGTACCCTTACAAACTTGATAAATTAAAATTAGGGGTGAGTGCTCTGTAGGGTGCCCCCTAACTGCTTCACTTCGTGCCTTAATGGACGATGGTGACCCCGCGCGCTAAACTTGAAATGTGATATTGCCAAAACGGCGAAATATAGAGCCTACACTCTCGTGAATATCCGTATGGGTTTCTCGAGGCTCCGGAGTGGTACTGGGTATGGCTGATACGGTTGCGGCCGCCGGGCTACCGGCTAAACTTGTTGACATCGCGATACTATCGTGAAACTTTGAGATACCAAATCGGGGATGTAATGGGGATATTAAATTAAATTAAATTAAATCAAATTAAATTAAATTATGTTGTTGTCCGATCAAATTATTTAAATGCTTTCTTTAAATTATGGCTGTTATTCTAAACCATACGATATGTGTTATTAAATAGAGCCCTGAAATAAATTATGCTACTGGATAGTTGATTAGATTAAATTGAATATTATGTTATTATCATGCTTTCAGTTATTTATTAAATTAATGGCTTTTAAACCCTACGATCATGCATGTGTTAACTTACTCAGCAAGTTTGCTGACCAAAACCGTTTTTATTCCTTTTCTTACAGAATATGTGGAATGAGCATGTGTGAGCACGTTTTATACATGGGATTTTGGGAAACATTATTTTGCTTTTAAATTCATACTTTAGACTATATTATGAACGGGCCTGTTTAACCCGTGTTTTGGCCATGTCGGCCCCATTTATATTTTCCGCTGCGATACTGTACTAAACCATTTATTTCCGCTGCGCTATACTATTATTATTTTCCAATTATATTGAATGGGCTGTCTTGAATGATTTAAATACTTTTAAATACTGCAATACCTAGCCTTGCATCTCTTTAGTAAGCTCGGAGAAACCGTGTCTTACTAGGGGGATGTGGCGGTGACATCCCGACCTGGGTGACAAAAAACCGGGGTGTTACAAGTTGGTATCAGAGCCCGGCTATTTTTAAAACTACTATTTTTAAACCATTACTATTTTTAAACTATTATTAGTATTTTGACTATTATTTTAAATATTAAAGTATTATTTCCATGGAAAATTTTTATTTTAAAATCCATGGAAAAAAAATATATATATTGCATTAAATTATTTTTGGGGGGAAATCATCATTTGCATTTGCATATTGCATCTCTCCTATGAACTTAGGATCTTGGCGAACTTGAACTTAGAATCTTGGCGAATTTGAACCTAGAATCTTGGCGAAATTCGAACCTAGAATCTTGGCGAATTGAACTTAGAATCTTGGCGAATATTAACTTAGATCTCTTGCTTGCGCTAGATGGCTAGTCAAGACATGATGCAGTTGATGGTCAGGATGATGAGCGTTCATCTCGATTCCCACCAAACCTTAGAGCAAATGAAGTATCGTATGGCTCAATTGGAGGCCAATTTACATCACATGGGCAACTTGAGAGAGGCGGATCATCACCGCATAAACCAACTCGAACGCCAAGTCCAAACCCTCACTACACAAAACTTAATACTAAAGGAATACATCGATGCCCACGGGCAAGACTTAAACACTATCTTTGACGAGCTACTGCCGCCGAGTTCGGAGGAGGAAGATCCGGAGGAAGATCCTGCTACCCCACCGGAGGACGTCATGAGACACTAGAGATTCTACTGTTAGATACTATTTTGCTAGGAAAATATTTCGGTTTTTGTACTAAAATTTCTTTTGAGGAAATAAAATGCCCGATTTGCTTGTAATAAAACGAAAAAAAAAGAAAAAAAACGGACAGATCTGTCCGTACAGCCGAAAAAAAATTGAAATAAAATAAAACCCCGAAGCGTACGACGCTTCCTAGTTTGAACAAAGCACCACGTGCTAAAGTGCGACACACATATACATTTATATAAACTGCTTAGACTATATGCTAAATTCACAAAGTCCTAATCTATCCTATTTGTACCAGAATGGCACCCAGATGAAGAGGAAGGACTCAAACCGCTCCCCAAACCACCACTGAAACACCCACGGAAACACCACCAAACGTCACTGAACCGATTCAACCTGAGATGGAACAACCCCAAGGTGCGCAGGACGCCCCCGCACCGAACAATGTGGGCGATCGTCTTAGGACGATAGAGGAAGTGTTGATTGCGCTCGGAAACGCGCAAGTCAACCAGGGTCAAGCTGCGGCGGTACCTCCGCCCCAAGCTCGCCCTAACTACCTGGCGATGGTGAATCCTTACCAGCCGCCCCACTATGCTGGTGAGGAGGATCCAACTAAACTGGAAGAGTGGATCCGGACCTTCGACAAGCTGCTGGGAGTAGTTAAATGTCCGAAGGAGAAAGAGTGCATGTCGCCTCATACTACTTGGGAGGCGAAGCTGACGACTGGTGGCAGGCGACGCAAGCCAAACTGACTGAAGATGACGAGCCCTACTCGTGGATGGAGATGATGGAACTACTCAGGGATCGATTCTATCCCTTGAGTACTAAAGCTGCCATGTACGAAGAGTTCCTGTCGCTGAAGCAGGGAGGCCAAACGGTGCAGGAATACTACACACGCTTCAAGGAGCTGGTGAGGTTCGCACCAAGGCTAGTGCCTACTGATGCGGAAAAGGCACAGAAGTTCGAGATGGGACTGAACCTGTCTGTGCGCGAGGTGATCGCGGGGGTACACTACCCCGATTTGCAAGCGGTGTATGACCGCGCCGTGGCGGTAGCACGTGTGCAGCAGCTGAAAAGAAGGGTGAGTAGGGAGTCTAGCAGGGGTCCCCAAGACAAGAGAAGCCGAGACTCAAGAAACGAGAACAACACTGGAAGGAACGAGCAGCGCAGAGGGTCGAATAGGACCCAACAAAACAACACTGGGAGGAGGTTCAACCAGGAAGATCCGGTACCGCCTTGCCCGAGATGTGGACGACCCCATCTGGCAAGGGGATGCCCGCAACAAGGCGCCTGTTACCGATGCGGTCGAATGGGTCACGTTCGACGGGATTGCCGGACTAGGCTCGAGAACATAACAAAGAGGGACAATTTGGTCGCGGGGCAAGAACAGCCTCAAAATCAAAACGGGCGAAACGGGAATAACCAAGGGTACAGACCCCCTCAAAATAGGCCGCAAAACCAGAACCAGAACCAACGACCTCCGCCCCCTCAGAATCAAAACCAGCAACAAAATCAGCAGCCGAATGCGAATCAGCAGGGCAATCAGGGACGCCCTATGGGGAGGCTGAACGTGGTGAACCAAGCGGACGTGCCTGCGCAAGGAGAAGTGATGGCAGGTACATTTTATGTGTTGAATACGCCCCTTAGAATTCTATTTGATTCTGGAGCTAGTTGCTCAATTATAGCATCAAGGATAGTGCCTGAGTTAGATCTACCTAAGTGCGAGAGAATTAGCTTAGGAATTCAATTGCCTTCTGGAGAAGTAGTGTCTTGCTCTAAACGATATAACAGAATTCCTATAGTGATAAAGAACGTAGAATTCTTCGCGAACTTGGTAGAATTTAACTTAAGAGACTTTGACGTCATACTGGGAATGGATTGGTTATCCCAGTATAAGGTCGTGATTGAATGCCAAAAGCAAAAGATCACCTTGTCAAAAAGTAGGGGAAAGAGAGTTATCTTCTACTCTCAGCCCCCTAAGAAAAGTAACAAAATCGTTAGTGCACTCAAACTAAGTAACTTGATGCGTAAGGGGTATGAACTATATGCGTGCTACGTGCACAACCTTGAGGCGGAAGAAAACAAGGTTGATAGCATACCAGTGGTAAGAGAATACCCGGACGTGTTCCCTGAGGACGTTCCGGGCATGCCACCTGAGAGAGATCTTGAATTCACTATAGATCTCATTCCGGGGACAGAGCCTGTCTCAAAAGCTCCGTACTGGATGGCACCACTGGAAATGAAGGAGTTAAAGGAACAACTCGAGGAACTGTTAGGAAAAGGTTACATAAGACCGAGTACTTCCCCTTGGGGAGCACCAGTTTTATTTGTAAAGAAGAAAGACGGAGGACTACGTCTTTGCATAGATTACCGAGGACTAAACCAAGTGACCATTAAGAATAAATACCCCCTACCGAGAATAGAGGATCTGTTTGATCAACTGAAGGGAGCTTCAGTATTCTCGAAGATCAATTTGCGATCCGGGTATCATCAATTGAGGATCGCCGAGAAGGACATTCCAAAAACGACATTTCGAACGCGATATGGCGATTACGAGTTCACAGTGTTATCCTTCGGGTTAACAAATGCTCCGGCCATGTTCATGAATCTCATGAACAACGTGTTCCGAGAGTTGTTAGATCAGTGCATCGTAGTGTTCATCGACGACATCCTGATCTACTCAAAGAGCGAGGAAGAGCATGCGAAACACTTACATCAAGTGTTAGAAATCTTGCGAAGAAATCAGCTATACGGCAAGCTGTCGAAATGCGATTTCTGGTTGAAAGAAGTGGCATTTCTCGGACACATAGTATCCGCTGATGGAGTATCAGTGGATCCGGCAAAGGTTTCTGCCGTGACGGAGTGGGCAACTCCGAAGAGTCCAACGGAAATAAGGAGTTTCCTTGGATTAGTTGGGTATTATAGACGATTTGTGAAGGACTTTTCAAGAATTGCACGTCCTTTGACCCAGCTACTGAAGAAAGGAGCATAATACGAGTGGACCGAAGCGTGTGAGACTGCGTTTCAAGAGCTGAAGAAATGACTCACAACCACACCCGTATTAACACTACCATCAGAGAATGGTGACTTCGAAGTATACAGCGATGCTTCGAAGGAAGGTTTAGGTTGTGTCTTGATGCAAGACTCGAGAGTCGTAGCCTATGCATCACGCCAACTAAAACCTCACGAGGAAAATTATCCGACACACGACCTGGAGTTGGCAGCGGTCGTTTTCGCTCTAAAGATATGGAGACATTATCTTTATGGGCGGAAGTGTCGAATGTTCACCGACCACAAGAGCTTGAAATATATATTCACTCAGAAGGAGTTGAATTTGAGATAGCGAAGGTGGTTGGAACTTATTAAAGACTACGATTTAGAGATAGCGTACCACGAGGGAAAGGCGAATGTGGTAGCCGATGCCCTAAGTCGGAAAACCCAACACGTAACAAACTCGTTGGTAATTCCGCCGGCATTGTATATGGAGTTGGCAAGATTGGAGTTAGAACTTGTGCATCCTGGCACAGTGAGAGAAACGGTCAATGCCATGATCGTAGAAACTCCAATATTGGACGAGATTCGACTCGCTCAACCGGGCGACCCGAAGCTCGAGAAGATAAAAGGGTATATTGCCGAAGGAAAGGCAATAGGATTTGCTGTCCACGAGGATGGAAGCATCCGTTTTAAAGGGAGATGGTGTGTGTCCCTTAAATGTGCCGAGTTGAAACTAAGGTTGATGGAGGAAGGGCACAACACGCCATATTCCGTACATCCCGGAGGTGAAAAGCTATACAAAGATCTGAAGAAGATCTATTGGTGGCCGGGAATGAAGAAGGAAGTGGCGAACTTCGTGGCGAGATGTCTCACCTGCCAAAAGGTTAAGGCAGTGCGACATAAACCCTTAGGATTGATGCAACCACTAGAGATTCCAAGTTGGAAGTGGGATAGCATCTCAATGGACTTTGTCTCGGGATTACCCCGATCATCTAAAGGCATGAACAAGATTTGGGTGATTGTGGATAGGCTAACAAAGACAGCCATATTTATCCCAATGAAAGACACGTGGACTATGGACCAGTTGGCCCGAGCCTACATTGATAATGTGGTACGACGACATGGAGTACCACATGATATCATTTCCGATAGAGACAGTAGATTTGTCTCTCATTTCTGGACGGAGTTACAAAAAGCTCTCGGTACTCAAATCAAAATGAGCACCGCATTCCACCCGATGACGGATGGTCAAACCGAGAGAACAATCCAAACATTAGAAGACATGCTGAGAGCATGTGTGTTGGAATTCAAAGGGAATTGGGAATCTCATTTACCCTTGATTGAGTTTTCTTATAATAATAGCTACCATGCTAGCATCGGCATGGCACCTTTCGAGGCGTTGTATGGACGAAAGTGCCGAAGCCCGTTGAGCTGGGAAGAAAACGATAAGTCCGTGGTAGTGGGACCACAACTTATCGAAGACATGGCTCAACAAATCAAAGTGATTCAAGGGAAGATGAAAGCCGCACAAGACCGTAAAAAAAGTTATGCCGACGTGAGACGACGAGACCTAGAATTTCAAGTGGGAGATAGGGTCATGCTAAAGATATCACCCATGAAGGGGGTGATGCGCTTTGGCAAGCGAGGGAAGTTAAGTCCTCGATATATAGGACCTTACGAAATTCTAGAACGAGTCGGAACTTTAGCTTACCGATTGGCTTTACCGCCACACTTAGATAGAGTTCATAATGTCTTCCATGTCTCGCAATTAAAGAAGTATGTGCCGGACCCGACACATGTACTTCAACCAGAGATAATTGAGCTCGATGAAGACTTGACTTATGAAGAAGTCCCAGTGCGTATTCTTGACACTAAGGAACGAGTAACGAGGAACAAAACCGTCAAAATGATCAAGGTTCTTTGGTCAAACCACGAAAGTGAGACGGCAACTTGGGAAGTAGAATCCGACATGAGAGAACGATACCCGACATTGTTCCAAACCGATACCGACACAGTTATGGGGACATAACTGCAATCTTAAGGGGGAGAGGATGTCATACCACCTATTTTTCGTGCATTTTTGTAAACTTTTGAACTACGTTATGGCTTGATCCCTTTACCGGGTACGTAGGCAGCTTAGAAGTTTTAATTCTAAGTTCAGTCACAACATAATAAAACAAACACAAGACCTTAGCACGAGAAAAGCCGAAACACAACTTCGAGGACGAAGTTGATTCTTAAGGAGGGTAGACTGTAATACCCGAGAATTTTCCAACATAAAATAAAACAATAATTAAATAAATAAATAATAAATAAAATAAATACCATAAATAAATAAATAAATCCAGCAAATAAAGAAATAAATAAAGATAAGGAAATGAGAAATGAGATTTAACTTAAAAAAGAATTAAAGGAATTTAATTACATAAAAAGAATTATTAAAGGTAAGTAAATTGTACACCGAAACCAGACACTAATGAACTCGAGGATTCGAGTCGAAACATCCAATTAGACCCGAGTAAAAATTTAGAGAGAAAGTAGAAACCCGAAGATACCCCGGAAATCGGAATTCGGGAGCATAGAGGGATAGAAACCCGAAAGAGAGGCGGAAAAGCACGACGGATTGCACGACCCGCCCGGACCGAAGCCCAGGCGAGTTCGGCGCGGTGGCCGCGCGGTCACAAGGGGAAGGGCGCGCCACGGCCGCGCCACACGACAGATTCGCCCGTTGCGTGAATCTCTCGCCCGAACGCGGATTTTTCGACTTTCGGTTGAACGTCTCTCGACCCAAGACCCTTATGTCAGATGTTGGACGCCCTAGGACCTGGAAATCTATAAATAAACCCCCTTGGGAGCCCCGAACAATTTTACAAAACCCTACAACTTTCTACACATTCGAAACCCTAAATCCGGAGTCGTCGGGGGCACGAAACCTAGACGAACGCTGTTGGACGAAAATTCTAAGATCTCCATAGTCGTGGTAAGTCTCGATCCAATCCTTGTTCAATAAACGATTCGAAAACGAATCCTAATCTTCTTCTTTTCTCTTCTACACCTCGTATTGGATCTAGATCGTAGAACCCGACGAACGGAGAGGAGAAACGGTGGACTGGAAGCCACGCCTTCGAATAGACGATCCCGGACGTTCATAAACTCCGTAAGTTAACTCTTATATGGTTTTGGGATGAATTAAAACATTCGAAACTAAAAGATTAACAAGAAATCGAAAATCTGTCAAATTAAACTTTCTACCGACGCAACAGATTTGATGAATTTTTCCGAACCTTAAAACGACTTCAAACGGAAAAAACTTAAAACACAAAAAACGTTCCTAAGGCTTGGATCTATCTACTGTAAATTTTTGAGAATTTTTAGAGATGATTTGATATGTGAAAACCAACCGAAACCGAACTGCTTGAATCTAGATCTTGAAATTCTTGACAGAACTTAGGAATGATCTTGATCACGTTTTTGACATAGGATCTAGACTGTTTTAGATCTTTGGCCGAACATGAAAGTCGTAGATAATGGTCTTAAGATGATCTCTGTAAAATTTTATCAAATTTGGAGTTGAATTGCTATGGTAGAATTCGAAATCTTTAAACTTTGATACATTAAACTCGGACAGAATTGTTCTTCTGCAAAAATTGGTGATTTTGACCTACTTAGGTATCTCGGATTGAAAAAGTTAAAACACGAAAGTTGTAGATCTTGACGTTTCTGAGTCAAAAATGAAAGTTTATAATTTTTGGAATTAAATCTGATTTTAGACGAATTTTAGAGTAAACTGTGGTTTACAGGAAACAAAATCTTGAAATCTTGTTGAAACATGGAATTAACCTTTAGGGTTGAAATGAGTTGAGATATTATTTTTAAATAAATAAAATTGAAGTCAGATTTTTAAAATTAAATCCCCTTACAAACTTGATAAATTAAAATTAGGGGTGAGTGCTCTGCAGGGTGCCCCCTAACTGCTTCACTTCGTGCCTTAATGGACGATGGTGACCCCACGCGCTAAACTTGAAATGTGATATTGCCAAAACGGCGAAATATAGAGCCTACACTCTCGTGAATATCCGTATGGGTTTCCCGAGGCTCCGGAGTGGTACTGGGTATGGCTGATACGGTTGCGGCCACCGGGCTACCGGCTAAACTTGTTGACATCGCGATACTATCGTGAAACTTTGAGATACCAAATCGGGGATGTAATGGGGATATTAAATTCAATTAAATTAATTTAAATTAAATTATGTTGTTGTCCGATCAAATTATTTAAATGCTTTCTTTAAATTATGGCTGTTATTCTAAACCATACGATATGTGTTATTAAATAGAGCCCTGAAATAAATTATGCTATTGGATAGTTGATTAGATTAAATTGAATATTATGTTATTATCATGCTTTCAGTTATTTATTAAATTAATGGCTTTTAAGCCCTACGATCATGCATGTGTTAACTTACTCAGCAAGTTTGCTGACCAAAACCGTTTTTATTCCTTTTCTTACAGAATATGTGGAATGAGCATGTGTGAGCACGTTTCATGCATGGGATTTTGGGAAACATTATTTTGCTTTTAAATTCATACTTTAGACTATATTATGAACGGGCCTGTTTAACCCGTGTTTTGGCCATGTCGGCCCCATTTATATTTTCCGCTGCGATACTGTACTAAACCATTTATTTCCGCTGCGCTATACTATTATTATTTTCCAATTATATTGAATGGGCTGTCTTGAATGATTTAAATACTTTTAAATACTCCAATACCTAGCCTTGCATCTCTTTAGTAAGCTCGGAGAAACCGTGTCTTACTAGGGGGATGTGGCGGTGACATCCCGACCTGGGTGACCAAAAACCGGGGTGTTACAGTGAACATATGACAAATCCAGTAAATGCTAGATATATGAAGAAATATTATCCATCAGTATGGGATTAAACATCAAATAAGGCAAAAAAAAGTAAAGATTTTATTGCATGAGCAAGCATTACAAAAGGTACTACTTCGGCTGAAAACGGCGTCGATAGTCCGAAATTACAATATACAAGGGAAACGTCCTGGGCTAAAAAGGCTGGGAAGAAACGAAGGCCAGTGGGATATGAAGTGGGAGATTTCCAACATTCATTCCCAAGCCCAAATTCTTCCCGCCGGCGAGAGAAGAGATGGCTGTGCCAATAAAGCCAACTCCCCAGCCAGGAAGAAGAAAATTTTTTATCTGCTCCAGCAAGGACACCCCCCTTTGAGCATGGAAGATAGGGATGAAATTCGAGGGGTATGGCCTTCAGAGCTAAAAGAATAGTTCGGTCCCATAAAAAGGCGCGATTATTATTCGACCGCCCAAGACTTTGGGACTGATATTAGCAGGGTTACGACAGGTCACATTAATATTAAGAAGTAGAGCAGAGCTTGAATATGACCGTCGAAACATATATTAGGAGAAGTGTCAAGAGATCCCCTCCCGCAGAAGGAAGACGATAGAAGGGTTAGCTGAACTCGCGCCTCATGAAAGGAGGATTTCCGGATCATAAGCAAAGGATCAACTGAAGAGTTAGCGTACCAAGGAAGCCAGGGAGGAGGAGAAATAAAAAGCATCAAGGTACTCATGAAGGACATTGCGAGATCATGAAATGAGAAGGAAAGAGATGCTGGTATTTATAGAGAAAAATGAAGGGAGTGTCATTTATGTCAAAGAATAGAAACGTAAAGAGAAAAGCAGTAATCACGTATGAGACGTTTCAGGAATCCCAATAAAGCTGCAGGAAATATTACTATATCGAAAAAAGGGGTATCCCTGAGATTACGGAAAGAAACAGATGAAATAATCCACAAAAGACAAACATTTAATAACAGGCCGATCAAGCATACAAGAAGGATCGGCCAAAGTAAGAGTCAGAAGTACATCAAGGGGGCTATAATTACATTCGGAAAATAACAACAATAAATATCAATCTCCACTCAAATCATAAGCAATGTCTTCGTCGAAACCACTGGGAAGGATAACGGCCGAATTGCGGGCAGTAGCAGAATTCAAGACTGATTGAAATTCTTGAAATGATCGAGCTTCAGCTTCGGCCGAAACCGGAGGGTCATCAGGTTGGGACAAGAGAAATTGGTCGGAAGTGTCTTGGGAAAAATCAGACTGAGCATCTATGAAGAGAAATCAAAAGAGAAGAAAGGCATAATTATCATATATCATTAAGGTCCAAAAGAACAAATTAAATATTACCGGAATTCTTCGAATTATCCCCCCATAGAAGGATCGACAACAGGGTTATCTGAAACCGTCGAAGCATTCGGTGCAGGAGGGAGTTGGGCCGCGTTTGAGCGAACCCGGTCAACCACAGCTTGAGTATCCGACCACAAACCACGAAAAATACCAATGATATTGTCACTAAAGGACAACCTCAAAGAAAGATAATCCGTTTTCTCTTTGAGACTAGCGAGCTTATCTCTTGGAGCCTGGGCAGATTTGTGGAGTTGCTTTACATGACTTTGCAGGTGAGCCGATTCCTTGTCAACTCCAGCCAAGGCACTCTTCAGCCTTGCGCCTCATGCTGGAGTCGGCTGATTTCCGAGTCAATGGCAGAGAGACGATTCAAATACTCGAATCTGAGGTCATCATTGGCCGATAACTTACCCATATAGGAGTGATAATCGGAAGTATGCTTGTCAAATTCCAACTTGTGAAGGGTAAGAGAGGCTTGCTCATCTTCAAGTTTTTTACGAGTAGCCAAAATACTGGGAAGTTCCAAGTCTATCCGTAAAAGGCAAGTGAACATTGCTTGGAGAGCATCCGACAAACCAGAGGCCAGAAGATCTTCAGGGAATGCCTGCCTGATATGTGAAAGAAGCAGGAGGATGGGCTTGGTTTGAACGGAGAAGGCATCGGACTGTTCAGAAATCAAACATTCCAACTTGTCCAAACAGGCCTTGAAAGAATTAGGAAATTCTGATGAAGATGGAGTAAACGAAGGGGAAAAGAAATCATCTAGAATACTCCTATCTGGAAAAGGAGAAAGAGGATTAACATCACCAATAGCCGATCCTTCTAGCCGAACACGGGCAAGAGAAGGGTCAGGAATAGAGACGACGGAAGAAGAAGGAAGGGCAATCGCTAAAGAAGCAGTCGAACCGGGAAAAACCGAATCAGTATCGCCGCCTCCAAGAGAATGAGAATTCGAGCCAGACCCCAGGCCTGCCGATACAGCAGAATCATATCAGAAACAATGGCCGGATTCTCGTCAATAGGATCAAGAGCCATAGTGGAAGGATTAGGCGATACAGAAGGATCAGATAAAGCTGCAGCACGAGGAACCTAAGATAGGAAGAAATAAATGTCAATAGGGCAACAGTGAACAATGTAAAAAGACAAGGGAAAGAGATGGCAGGATACCTGATCAGCAGACACAGTTGATCCAGGATGGGGCGAACGAGTCGAACGTCGCAGTACCTTGGATGCAGATTCGCCTTTCGATTTCCTTGAGCCTGAAGCAGTACGTTTTCGCTTCGAAGAAGTAATAGGAGCAGACGAAACGCGTGAACGGGGTGGAAGAGAAGAAACATCATCCAAAGCCCCTGCAAAACAGGAACAAGAGGAAAGTTTGAAAAAGATATACGACACATGACATAAGAACCAAAAAGACTTACTAAGCAAAGGAAGTAAAGGGTCATCCTCTTGAGAAGAACAGGAGTAACCGGGGGCTGAATCAATAACCGAAAACATCATAATACCTGGAAAACCACGAGAAATAAGGAGATTCTGCAAGTCAGTGCCGAAATTAGCATAAGAAAGAACTTTCCCCCACCAGTCATCAAAAAGCTTGGTCGACAGACCAGGGCGAATATCAAAAGAACGAACTTCAAAGTTGCAAATTCGGAGAGCCCATGTACGACAAAGACTTCGACTATCCTCAGGGCCGAATCCTTTGAAGGATTTACTGTACCGATGAGGATCTCCATGAAGAGGAAGGACCACATCTTGAGCAAAGCCGAATTGATGGCTAATCAAGTGAGGATTGTAAACCTCAGAAAAAATAGGATGTTCGGGGGGAACAAACAGCGAGCAGTTAAAAACATGACTAGGAATGATACAAGCATTCCAGATTTGAGCGTATCCCGTGAGAAGGGGCCGACCAAAAGGAGGAACATTGATAGCCGAAACCCAACTACCCGGAGCGCCAGAGTAAAGGTGGCAAGAGGAGGGATCAAGTGGGGATCGGTTCATGAAATAATAAATCCATTATTCAGTGCGTATTTCGGGAAATCGGACTCCGAGAAGATCATTGGCCGAAGGATGGGTAGTATCGAAAGGTTGGGGTTCAAAACCAGAAATATCCCTAAAATGCCAAACAAGCCAGAGGTGAAGGAACCAAAGGGGGCCATGAGATCTGTTGGAGTAACCATCAGCCCATCCATGAACTAGGGATGAAATACCAGAATACAAGTGAACCAAAAAGTAGTCGGTAAGAGGCAAATGAATATCGTCCATGATGGTCTTGGCCAAAGGATAGGTTTCAAGAATAACATTCTTGGCAGGTGTGCACCAGAAGAATCGGCTAAGAAAATGCATCATAAAAGCCACGGATTCCGACTGGGGGAATTCGGGCTTAGTACCACGGTACTTATTAATCCACGAGGAAAAAGTGAGTCCCGAAGCATAGCCGGGGGTTTTCGTTGTGGGTTTTTCGGAACCAGTAACGCCCAGAACGTGCTTTCCAAGAGAGGGTAAATCTAAAAGAAGCTTGATGTCCTCAACGGTCGGAGTCATCATACCCCAGGGGAAGCAGATACAGTTAATGGAGGAATTCCAAAAGCAAAGAAGGGCCTGAATACATCTATAATCAGTAGGGAAAGACTGCGTGCTCAACTTAATCAAATGATTAACACCAGAGGTAACCCAAATCGATTCACAGTGAGGACGAGCCCTTTCATACCAAGCAACATGTTCTGGAGTCACTAAAGGCCAAGTACTGAGAGGACTAAAAATTTTGGCAGAAAAGTAATCCGAAAACAAAGGGATCGTCTTTGATTCACCAAAAAGAGTAGAAGCGGAAGCTGCGGCCTCGACAAAAGTTGCAAGAGGCCCAAGAGTAATAAGATCGCCGTCAATAGAACGAAGTGAAGAGGTATCGGCGAGGGAATCTTCGACATCTTTGATCTTTTGAGAAGAAGGTGAAAGAGTCGGTTGCGCCATTGAGAGAAAGACGAAAAGAAGAAAGATACAAGGAGGAATATGAAAAGAAGAAAGGAGAGTAGTTTAAAAAGATAAGGGAAAACGAAAAGACGTGACCGGATTTTAAGGAGAAGTTGGAGCACAAAAAGGATAAAAAGAGGAAATTACTTGAGCTCTTTTCAGGACGAAAAACCGCCCAAGTAAGGAGGGCATCTGTTGGGGCCACAAGGAATAGTGGGCCACAAGAAAAGAAATTGGGCCATAAAAAAATGGGCCGAGAGAAAGAGTTTGAAGAAAGAGAATTCAGAATCAATAGGGCCGAACAATCCAAGAGACCAAACGAAAGAATGATCCAAGAAGCAGGAGATTTCGGCCGAAATGGGACCAAGGCAGCCGAAATCAAATAAACCGATAAGAGGAAGACAGAATTCGGCTTAAAGGAATCGACCGGAGAGCGGTTATTTCAGCTCCGGCTATAAATAGGGGATGCCATGCACAGAGCCAGGAGAGATCAATCCAACCCCCAAATTCCTTTATCAACTTTACTTCTTTGTATCTTTACTGCTTTCTTTACAGCTTTCCTTTACAGTTTTCCTAGACTCTAGTTTAGCTTGTAGCGGTTACCTCCAAGTCCACCGTTGTTTCTTAACAACCGGTAGTTTGGTTCTAGTTTTTCCGGTGAATTCGCCGTTGTTTCTTAAAAACAGGTAGATTCTCCATTGTATTTTGTTGCCATTCAAATTCCAAGGAATATTCAGTCAAGTTTGGGCGTAATTAGTCAAGTTTGGGTGCATTATCATTAATCCGGATCCGTAACCGGTTTGATCCTTTTCCGGTAGCCTCCCTTGAGGAGAAAAAGGTCATTTGGCTCATCACCAGCCAAACAGATGAATTGATTATAGTTCATGAATCCACTATCCAATGAATGAATAATAGTAAAAACAAAGTATTGTTGTTTACATTAAATGAAGGTAAGTGGAGTACGTAGAATACTAGTATATATATACTATAATTGAATGAGCGAATGATGAATGAGAAGGTATAAAGAATGTGCAGGAGGGAGAGGGAGGAGTGGCATCTGAAAGATATTTTATATGGACTAGATTAGAATATATTAGATATATGTAATATATTTGATATGTTACAAATTGAAAGATATTTGATATGGACTAGTATTATAATATATTTGATTTGTTACCATATATTTGGTACTAGAAATATATTTGATATATTTGAAATATATTTGATATATTTAGTCCAAGTCATCTATAAATATAGATGGACTTCTGAGGAGAAAGATGATCACAATTTATATTCTCCTAAATACCGTATAATACTAGAGAGCTTGAAAGGGAGGTTTCCTAGCAATCTCATACAAGTTCTAGCACCGTGGAATAGTTCCTGCGATGGATCTGCAACACTTGTGGATACCATAGTAGAGGATTCAAGTGCCGGAGAACTTCCGGAACACCAAGATACAAGATCTGAGTGCTGCAGGAAGCTACTGAAACACGTAAGTATTTTATTTATTGCGTGTTTAATCTCCATGCACAAAGTAGTTGTAAATCTAGATCCGTATTCCTGACTGTATTTTCCGCTGCGTATCATTAGATGATGTCAAGAATTCCCAACAGTGGTATCAGAGCCTAGGGCTTCATTTACAATTATTATGTATTCTAATTAATTGATGGGATAAATTATGTAAGCGTGCGAATTTAGAATTCTGGCATGTCAAGTTGTTGTTAAGGGTCTGGGACATCAAACCATAGTCTGAATTATGACGTTGGCTACAGCATTCGTTGGACAAAACAAATTACAACAATTTGATTAATAAATGTTACGGTGGCCATGAGTTGTTTTTTAATCAATTTGGAACGTTCTGACAATAATAATTATATTTTAAATTAGTTTGTTAATTAGATTAACAACTTATATATTATTGTTATTTTCAAAAGTAATAATAATACGGACAGATTAGTTTAGAATTACTAATATCGCATGATTTATCCCATATTTAATTGGAGAATGAAATATTGCTTAGATCAATGAATTTTATTCATAGAGATTACTTATTTGTTGAGATAGATATATTAATTAGATTATTGTGTTTATCTGATTATATGCTGAGCATGTTAATTTGATTAAATATTTAATTTTTGCATCTATAGTAGCTAGAGTCCGCTTTATTTGTCTGGGTAGGCGGCGCCCAGTATGTGTGGTCCGCATATTATTTGTCTGGGTAGGCGGCGCGCAGTATGTGTGGTCCGTATATTTTGTCTGGATAGACGGCGCCCAGTATGTGTGGTCCGCGTATTGTATGCCTGGGTAGGCGGCGCCCAATAATTGTTTAGATTTAATGTTTGATATTAAATATAACAATTAGTACCACATGAATTTTCCCCACTAAAATACAAGTCTTGTTTAGAACAAACGCGTCGTCCATCATAATTGTTTGAGACTCCTATCCTTTTCGATTAAGGGTATTTCGTCATAGCGTTTGCTCTAAATCTACGAGGTAAGGCTCATACATAGGTGCTTGATTGGCATCGTGTGGTGGGGTTGTCTTGCTTAAATTGTTTTGAGAAGCCATAGCATCCAAAGTAATTTAAGGACGCAAATTAATTTGATTAATCAACCAAGAATTGCAAAATTGTTGTTGCAATTGGTTTGGAGACCTACTGAGTGATATTATTGTAGTCACCAGCCATAGCAGGGGCTGTAGTAATATAGACTTGGATCTTGGACCACTAAAATTTATACTTGTATAAATTCGTATTAGATGTTTGGGGGCATATGATATGTTAAAATTAGTGGGAGCTAATTAAAACAATGGCCCTATGTTTGATTAGTAATATGGATGTGATGATTTTATGCTCTTTTAATATAGTTATTGCATTATTATTTTCAGATTAAAATGTCTGTCACACTGAAATGTCTGTTGGAAACAAATAAATTGATTGGGTTGAATTATCCGGATTGGCTACGTAACTTGCGTTTGGTGCTAAGGCTGGAAAAGATTGAGTATGTCTTGGACACACCAATCCCTGTCATCCCGGATGCAACTTCTAAGGCCTATAAGACGTTTGATCGCGATGGCCACAAGAAGCATGTGGATGATGCTACTTCTGCACAGTGCATCATGCTGGCCACGATGAGTTTTGAACTTCAAAGGCAGCATGAGGGCATGTTCCCTTTTGAGATGTTGAAACATTTGGAGAGCCTGTATGCTTCACAGTCTCGAACAATGGAGTATGAGATACTCCGAGATCTCTTCAAATGCAAACTTAATGAAGGGGGACAGGTTTCTGATCATGTATTGAAGATGATAGGACTGATTGAGAGGTTGGCTATGATTGGAACACAACTGTCACCGAATGTATCAGGACATTTGATTTTGCAGTCTCTCCCAAGTTCTTTTGAAAATTTCATTGTGAATTTCAATATGAACAATACTTTGGTGAGTCTTCCAGAACTTCATAACATGTTGAAAACCTATGAGTCGTCCACTTCAAAGAGCAAGGTTGTGCTCATGGTGAGCTCTTCTGCTAATGCTTCTAGAAAGAATAACAAACAGAAGAAGAAAGCATTCACTGCAGCCTTGAAACCTAGAGGTGGAGTAAATCAAAAGAAGCAGAAGTTGTCAAATGATGAATGTCTCTTTTGTCATGAAAAGGGACACTGGAAGAGGGACTGCCCAAAGTTTAAAGCACCAGGTGCAATGGGAGTCAGCTCAGGTATGTTTGTTGTTGAAATAAACATGTCTATGGATTACTCACAATCATGGGTATTAGATACTGCTTGTGGCTCACACATTTGTAATAATGTGCAGGGGCTAAGTGATTCAAGAATAGTGAGACCCGGGGAGGTTGACCTACGTGTGGGAAATGGAGCAAGAGTTGTTGCTGAACGTGTAGGATCCTATAGATTAGATCTTCCTTCGGGACATAGACTAGTTTTGGAATAATTGTTATTTTGTTCCAGTTATCTCCAATAATATTATTTCTCTTCCAATGTTGGACATTGAAGGTTTTTCCTTCGTTATTGAAAATAAAAGATGCTCATTTTCTTTAGATGGAATGTTTTATGCAAGTGCATTTTTGTTGAATGGTTTATATATTCTTGATTGTGAACGAAGTATTCTCAACATACAAAGTAAACGAGCTAAGATAAGTAATGCGAATAAAGACACCTATCTTTGGCACTGTAGACTTGGTCATATCAATGAGAAAAGGATTGAAACTTTAACAAAACTAAATTATCTACCATCTTTCGGCTTTGAGTCATTTGGTGTGTGTGAATCCTGTCTCAAAGGTAAGATGACTAAGAAATCACTTTCTGGGAAAGGGTTACGTGTCAAAGAATTGCTAGAGTTAATTCATACAGATGTGTGTGGACCATTTCAAACACTAGCAAGGGGTGGATATTCGTACTTCATTACTTTTACCGATGATTTTTCAAGGTATGGATATGTTTATTTGATGAAACACAAAACCGAGGCCTTTGAAAAATTTAAAAAGTATAAGTTGGAAGTCGAGAAACAACTTGGAAAAAGTATTAAAGCCCTACGATCAGATCGAGGAGGGGAATACTTAAGCAGGGAGTTTCTTGATTACTTGAAATCATGTGGGATCCAATCAGAATGGACTCCTCCCGGGACACCTCAATTGAATGGGGTATCTGAAAGGAGGAATCGCACCCTATTAGATATGGTTCGATCCATGATGAGTTTCACAAATCTTCCTCTATTCCTTTGGGGATATGCCTTACTTACTGCTGTTTACATTCTGAATAGGGTTCCTTCTAAATCAGTCGAGAAAACACCATATGAATTATGGTATGAAAAGAAATTAATTTTTAACCATATACGAACCTGGGGTTGTCCTGCATTCGTTAAGAAAATGATGACTGATAAGTTAGAACCCAAAAAGTGAAAAATGCTACTTTGTGGGATATCCAAAGGAAACTAAAGGATATTATTTCTACTGTCTTAAAGATCACAAGGTGATAGTTTCTAGGAACGTGAAGTTCCTTGAAGATGATTATGTCAACAAGGAACAAAGTGACAATACAGTAGAACTTGAAGAAATTCAAGAACCACAAATTAACAGGGAAGATGAGATCATGTCTGATAAAGTGGACAAGAACTCAGTGGGAGTCTTTGATGATCTCTTGGGAGGGGAAAAGCTACTTAGGTGGCAACCTAATGACAATGAGATGCATCAAAGACAAGATGAAACAATGGTTGAATCATTTCCACCTCAAGACAATCATAGTGAAGTGCTTGAGAATTCCCAAAGTGCTGATTTGGTCAACACACAGGGATCTTCCCAGATTCAGAATGAGCAGCATGAACAAATGCATAAACAACTCCAAAGGCCTCGTAGGATTCGTCGAGCACCTGAAAGACTCAATTTATTGGTTCAGAACCAAGATGGATTTGAGGATCTGGATGACGATGAACCTAAAACTTACACCAAGGCGGTATCAGGTACTGAATCGGTTAAGTGGCGAGATGCCTTAAGATCTGAAATGGACTCGATGTACTTTAATCTAGTCTAGGAACTAGTCCATCCCATTGGTTGCAAATGGATCTTCAAGAAGAAGAGAGATGCAAATGGCAAAGTACATACCTACAAGACTAGGTTGGTAGCAAAAGGTTATACTCAACGTGAAGGCGTTGATTTTGATAAGACCTTTTCACCAGTTGCAAAAATCAAGTCCATTAGAATCTTACTTGCTATAGTTGCATACTTTGATTATGACAATGGCAAATGGATGTCAAAACCGCATTTCTCAATGGAGAATTAGAGGAGAATGTCTATATGAGACAACCTGAGGGTTTTGTATCTAAAGAAAGGCCAAATGATGTGTGCAAACTAAAGAAGTCCATATATGGGCTTAAGCAAGCTTCTAGGAGTTGGAATATTTGCTTTGACAGAGCAATCAAATCGTTTGATTTTGTCAGAAGCAAAGAAGATCCATGCGTTTATAGTAAACGTGAACATGGAAAGATTGTGTTCCTGACTATATACGTTGATGACATACTAATCTTGGGGAATGATCTTTCCATGATGCAATCCACAAAAGATTGGTTATCTAGCTCTTTCATGATGAAAGATCTAGGTGATGCTTCCTACATCCTAGGGATTAAGATCTATCGGGATAGGCCTAATAGATTGTTAGGATTATTATAATCCAACTACATAGACAAATTGTTAAAGCGCTTCTCAATGGAAAATTCCAAGAAGGGATATTTTCCTATGGGACATGGCATCACACTGTCTAAGAAGGGTTGCCCTTCAAATGACAATGATATTGAAAACATGAAAAGGATTCCATATGCTTCTGCTATAGGATCAATCATGTATGCCATGATAAGCACTAGACCGGATGTGGCTTATGCGCTTAGTATGACAGGAAGGTTTCAGCAGAATCCCGGTGAGGAACATTGGAGAGCTGTTAAGACTATTCTTAAGTACCTTAGAAGAACTAAAGAATATTTCTTAGTCTATAGTGGAGAGCCAGAATTGTTGGTTACTGGGTACACTGATGCTAGCTTCCAAACAGACCATGATGACTATAAGTCACAGTCTGGCTATGTCTTTGTTCTCAACGGTGGTGCAATCACTTGGAATAGCTCCAAGCAGAGTACAACAGCTGATTCCACCATAGAAGCAGAGTATATTGCTGCATCTGAAGCTGCCAAAGAGGATGTTGCTGTGTTAGAATTCGTCAAAGAACTGGGTGTCGTTCCAAGCGCTAGTAGTGCAATACCTTTGTATTGTGACAACACTGGCGCAGTTGCACAAGCACAGGAACCAAGATCAATGAATAGAAACAAGCATGTTCCACGAAGATATCATCCAATTAGAGAAATAGTGGAAAGAGGCGATATAAAGTTAGGGAGAGTACCCACTGATAAGAACCTAGCTGATCCTTTCACCAAGTCGTTGTGCATTGCAAACCACAACAGTCACTTTGAGAGCTTGGGGGTTAGGCACATTGGCAAATGGCTTTATAATTAGTGGAAGTTTACTGTTTATATGTCTTAGAAACAATTTGGATGAGACGTTAATTTATTATCACATTTATGTGTATGAAGTTTGATTTCAATGGACTAGTGCATATATTAGAATAATTATTTTAATTGTTTGTCATTATTCTTATATATGTTCCCATGAATTTGTACTGTTGCTAATTCAGTGGGAGGTTAGCAATAAAGTAAAACTCTAAAAACACCATAACCATTGATCATCAAGAATGGGATATTGATGATATGTTGAAGGTTAGCATGTGGTCTGCATCGCATTCTTAGAGAATGTAGTGGATCTCACAACTACGAAATATTAGATATTCGCGGTGGACACATGGATACTTTAGAGAGTATTGGTATACCCTACTATTAAATTATTTGTTCAAGTGTCTATGATTTATTAGTAAGTGAATTTGTAATAGTCCTTAGACTTGAGGTCAATACGCATTTTATTTGTTAAGTGGTTCACTTTGACCAAGTACAATGCTTGCACTCCATCAAGGGGTAGATACGGCTTGTGTTGGGTGCATCATAAGACGAATGGAAATGGTAGTTGAGCCAAGATAGAATTCATTGCTTGATTGGAATTTCGAGAGAATACTCAATTTCTCTATATTATTTGACCATTAAGTCACTGGCCAGTGCAACGATGTATTTAATTAAAGTAGTTGAATATGATCATGTAGGTCAATTAATAAAGATGAGATAGGTTATTAAGCTATTGAGATAGACACATTACGAATCCTAGGCTTAATCGAGTGGTTCGTGAATGAAAGGATATTACTCAATTCACAAAAGGTTTGTTTACTAATGATTTGTTTTATGAATCCACGTAAACGTTCTTCGTATACCGAGTGACGCCATACAACGCAGTCTAGGAGTTTTGTGTGGACTTTATTTGATTATCGTCGGTAACGGAGGCCTATAGGGTCACACTATATGGGTGTTGTCGATTCGCTCAAGGGTGCTAATGTTTGTATATGATATTATATCTAATGCTAGTACAAGTGGGAGATTGAAAGATATTTTATATGGACTAGATTAGAATATATTAGATATATGTAATATATTTGATATGTTACAAATTGAAAGATATTTGATATGGACTAGTATTATAATATATTAGATATATTATGATATATTTGATTTGTTACCATATATTTGGTACTAGAAATATATTTGATATATTTGAAATATATTTGATATATTTAGTCCAAGTCATCTATAAATATAGATGGACTTCTGAGGAGAAAGATGATCACAATTTATATTCTCCTAAATACCGTATAATACTAGAGAGCTTGAAAGGGAGGTTTCCTAGCAATCTCATACAAGTTCTAGCACCGTGGAATAGTTCCTGCGACGGATCTGCAACACTTGTGGATACCATAGTAGAGGATTCAAGTGCAGGAGAACTTCCGGAACACCAAGATACAAGATCTGAGTGCTGCAGGAAGCAACTGAAACACGTAAGTATTTTATTTATTGCGTGTTTAATCTCTATGCACAAAGTAGTTGTAAATCTAGATCCGTATTCTTGACTGTATTTTCCGCTGCGTATCATTAGATGATGTCAAGAATTCCCAACAGCATCAACATTTGCATGATCAGGAGGAACATACTATACTATACTATACGTGGAAGGTGGATGGCGGCGACCGTAGGAAGGAATCAACACGACACATCATCAATATGCTTATTGTGCTCATAGTTACCAGGAACGGGGAACGTCCGGCCGATCTCCTGACCGGAATGTTCGTTCTGGAACACGGGACGATCACGTCCCAATTCGCCGGGGAACGCGCACCAGATCGCAAAACTCGGCGATCCGGTGAAAGAAAAACGAAGAGCAGGAACAGCGAGTGAAGAGGAGCCGACGGAGTGTTGAATCAGCGGGGGAAAAGTGGGTCGGGATTCTTGGGGAAGATGAACTTTTTGGGAATAATTTTGGGTAACAGGGAGAGACGAGAGATCTGGCTGCCTGGAAGATAAATTTTTGGGATGATGAATTTGGGGAAGATGAACAGTAAATATTTTATTGAAGGACAGAATCTTAAATGCATCAGTCTACACTTCTACCTATAAAAAGTAAGATATACTCGCATTATTTATTTACTACCTTTTTCTTTAATTTCATTAGAATAAAATATAGATTTGGCATTTCTTAGTATAGGTTTTTATGTTGCATTTTAATTTATGGGTTTAATGTTTTGATTTTTTTTCTTATTTTTTTGTCAAAAAATTTAATTAAAACTTTTTTTAGTTAAACAAATTAAATATATTATTTTATAAAATATATTTAATATATTTAATATTTAAAATTTTTATAGTATACATCGTTCCGGATTCACCTACACTAACGTCCCGTGTTCCCGTTCCCGTTCCTCGTTTCGAATCGAACTGCGTTCCATGTAACTATGATTATGCTCTTCCACGCACCTTGTCTTGTACATGCATTGCACACTCCCTCCTCATGCCCTGGCTGGCTGGCTCTCTCTTTAAATTCCCAATTCCAGTGTAGCACACTCTCCATCAGGCAGGCGAGGAGTGCCGCTGCCATGCTATTCAGTACACTCTCCAGGAGATGCAGCAGCAAGGACAGGGACAGGGACTATATACTGGTAGTAGTTCTGGGAATAGTATAGAGCAATAAATTTGGACTTTGGTGTTCGGTCGGGGCAAAATCCACACCCATTTTGCGTGCGTTTTAGTGTTCAGTTAGTTGGAGAAGCTTTTGAGCTATAGTCTTAAATTATTTACTTACTTAGTGTGAGTGTGATGGTTCTCTTCGGTCAAATTTGTTTCTGGCATAATAATTAAACCCTAAAACACAAAAATTAATAGTAATTCAAATGAAACGCTAGCTGGTAATTAACGGAGGGATCTTGATGATAATGGTTCCCACTTTCCCACCAACTATGATGGCGTCCAGTACAGGACAGGATTGCTGTTACATTGTTGAATACTCGCCTTGAATAATCATTGAATGAATAATACTCTCTCAGTGCCATTTAACTTGTCTTGTTTGACTTCGGCACACAATACAATGCATATTTTCAATCGTTAATATCTCAAAATGAGGTCAATGAAAATTTATGTAAAATATATATTATAAAACTACATGATCATACGATTCTAACAAGACCCAACTCGACTATTTTTTCCCAAATTATACTTACAATAACCTTGAGTCAAAGCTGCTGAACAATGAACTGAGTCCAAAAGTCAAACAGGACATATTACCTGGGATGGAGGGAGTAGTAGAATAACAATAATCCAAATTTATTGTTTACAGTAAAAAGTATCTGAAAAAAACCGAGGCCGGATCTCAAAATTACATCCTTGTAATATTGTTTTTCCAACAAGTATCAGATCCGCGAGATATAGCTACTGATTACTTGTAAGATGTAATTAAACGAAAATAGAAACCAAAACAAAAGATATAGGAGTGAGTATTTAAGTGATCTTGTTTCCATTATATTGAAATGAAAACCAAGCCGGTTTTCCATCCATTTGGTTTATACATACACGATACATCTATAGTACCACCCTATACAATGAGCAGCAGAATAGGTGAGGGAAGGGAATCAATTAAGACCCCAACAGCTCAAATACATAAATGTTCTAAGTGATTCTGCTTCTTCAACTGTTGGTCCCTCATCATCTTGTCGGAGACGATTCTAGAAGAGTGGCCGGATAGCTTGTGCCCCTGAGTGGTGTAGCACCTGAGATTGGCCTTGTTGGCGTGCTGCTGCTGGAGGACTCTGAAGGAAGGCGTAATTCCATCTGCAGAAGCCCCCTCTGATCTTTGAGTGCCTCAACTGCCCCAATACTTGCGGCAACCATCCAAGCTTTGCTGCTGGTTGAACTCATGATGATGATTTCTCGAGAATAAAAGATTGAATCTTGAGGATTAATTGAATCGGTTGTAATTGTAGGTGATTGAATGATAGAATGCTGAATGAATTGGTCGATGTTTGTGTTGATTGGAAGTGGTGCATATGCTATCTGTGTATTATATAGATATAGAAACAAATGCGAGACAGTGGGCGTGGCTAATGGAATTTTAAAAGCGGTTCCCCAAGGTTTTGTAGCGACGGTGGTATTTTGGAGATTTGTTTTTTCTGTTGTCCATAGAATTAGTAGGATATGTGGCTCTGAGAGAGAGAGAGAGAGAGAGAGAGAGAGAGAGAGAGAGAGAGAGAGAGAGAGAGAGAGAGAGAGAGAGAGAGAGAGAGAGAGAGAGAGAGGGGTCCGAAATCGTGTGTTTTCTTTGGAGAGGAATAAGTGACGTCCGAAATCGTGTGTTTTCTTTTGGGCGTGAGAACATTATTGAGCTGACATGGTTTAGAATTATGTCTTAATATCCTTACATCGTTTTAAAATTATGTCTTAATATCCTTACATCGTTTTGAGAGAGGAGAGGAATAAGTGACGTCCGAGTAGCAGCTGTTTAGGTAAACCTGGCCCATCCGGATTTGATTTTGTGGTTCGTGATGATCATGGATAGTGGCTTGGTGGGGGGTGTGGCTATCTTGGCACCTCGACTAACATCGTCGCTGAAGTTATGGCAATAGCGGAGGGGCTTGATTTTGCTTACAGGATGGGCAGTAATCAGATCACCTGCTACTCGGACTCCCGCACAGCTCTTGATCTTTTGAACTCCAGCAGTCGATTCCACCCTTTGGCTACCATTCTTAGCCGTATTGAAGATCTGAGACGCTCCTTTCAGACGTGTGAATTCTTCCATGTCTTTCGTGAAGGAAATCAAGTTGCAAATAAGCTAGCCAAGCACGGGGCCTCGGAGGAGGACTTTTTCACCACCTGGGCGTTCCCGCCGGATTTCATTCTAGGGGAGTTGACGGCGGATGCTACCGGCGTGTGCTTTCCCAGATTCTAGTAGTTTTTGAATTTTGAGTTTTTCCTTTACTGCTTTTATTTTGTTTTTCTTATTTTTCTTTTCTTTTCCGGCTTCGGCTTTCCCCAAAAAAAAAAATATCCTTACACCTTTGTCCATATGAGTGTAAGGGTTTAAATTATGTTTTACTAATTTTGTCCCATTTGAAAAATGTCACCAATTAAGAAAAACTATACATTTTTATGATCTAAATATGTATTTCTTCAATGGTACTTATGGAAATTCCTCAGTTTGTGATCTAAAAAAGAACCCCCGGCCTGCATTGGCGGATCTATATTGGGTCAAGATAGGTCAATTGACCTACCATTACTTAAAAAATTATATATATATATATATATACTAGAACTCGCGGTGCGCGCGCGACGCCGCGGCCCGCGCGGGACGATAGTCAACTTGAAAGTTGGATTTTGCTGGAATTTGGTAAACAAGTTATTTGGTTATATTTTGGAAGACATACTTTAGAAATTTGTAAGGTGTATCGAAACATTTGAAAGGAGGTATGTGTAGAAGACATATTTCTGAAGAAGGCATACTATGATTAAATAAAGAGACCAATGAACTAATATTATACTAACCCAAGATAAAGAGACATATTTCTGAAGAAGGCATACTATTATATTTCTGAAGATGGATTTGCGATACAGATTTCAGACCAGAATGAGAAAGAGGCTCAGTAGATTGACATGTAGGAGGAGTCATTGTAAAGCTGATGAGACATGTTTGCATGAGACATGTTTGCAGAATTGAGAAAGAAGAGGATGTAATTTGAATGAATAATCCAAGAGAAATCCAACATGACACCCTAAAGCATGCAAAAAAGGAAGCTCTCACCAGAGACCTCCCTTAATGACTGCTGAACAATAACTGCGAATAGTTGACTTCCAAATGAAAACAGAATTAAGGGACACAAGAAACTCAGTAATTTTATTAGAAAAATAAACTGATCTTAAATTGAAAAGCAAAAAATAAACTGATCTTAATTAGAAAAAAGGACAAGGTTTTGCTGGATGATTAGGCGAATGAGGTGTTCCAGTGATCCAAAATGAATTTTTGTTGAAGCAAATACATTTCACGAAAGAATCGTAAGCTGCATTGAGAAGTTGAAAGTCACGAACTCAATTATAGGCTTTAGGCCATGATATGTAGCACCAACTCCAATTCCAGCAAATCCAGCCTAAAACATTGCATGGTTGATAATGAGACATCAACTGGTGATTATTATGATTATGTTGGCATAAGCATAACAAAAGCCTACCTCAGTAATGGGTGTATCGAGCACCCTATCTGGACCATACTTCTCCAGAAGCCCTTTAGAGATCTAGTTAAGTATAATCAGGCCAAGTTAGCAATATATAGTTAGAAGAGTAGGTTTCATTGGAGAAGTGGAATCATAATTAGAAAAATTATCATATTGTCCACCCATAAACCCAACAACTTCGATGGTACCTCTTCACGCATTATAAATACTTTAGGATCAGCTGATATATCTTCATCAAGTGCTGAATTTAAAGGTTCACGCACTGTTATCTGCAATAAAACTCTATTCAAAATCAACAATTGAAGAATTTACATCTCTGAACTCAATACTGAAAATCAATATAGATGTCTGCTATCAGTAGTGCAAAGAAAGGTTGTCACCAAGTGAGAACTTGGTGGATTAAAATTAGACATATTAAAAGAAAATGATAGCACACCTCAAGGTGGATTAAAATCTCAAAGCAGTGGTCACAGTATGAACAATGCAGTGGTCTGCAGCTCAAAGAAAGATGTCAAATCTCATACCAATTTGCAAACAATGACTCCGTTAGAAAAGAAACAATTCATGCCACACGGAAGCCTAATAACAATAACATGGCACACAACAAGAAAATGCGTTGCGTGCCATCTAGCATTCGGAAAGCATCCGAATATTATTAATTTCTAGCAGATACCTTGTTGTGTGCCATCTAGCATTAATTTCTTATGAATGCGTTGCAAGGCATCGGTCCAACGTCGCAAGACCTCAGCAATGTCCACACTGGCCTGCCATCTAGCATTTCTATCATCAGATTGAGATGTTAATTCTTCATTTCCATGAGAAAGATCCACTTCATTTTTACCATCTAGTTGTGAGCTGTCAGTTTGCTCATTATCCACGTGCTAGGAATTCAAATTAGTGGACGAAGACAAAGAACTCTGCTCCATTGCTGCTAGCATAGATGAACCAGAGATGCGATACCTAGAAAGGAATAGTCAGGCATATTGTAAATTAAGATAATGTCTAAGTTGTGTCCCATCATTTTAGGAATGTTACATATGCTCACGATCAGCAATGAGATCCTCAATAGGACCTGAAGAAAGGAGCTCATGTTCACCTATACAAATCACACATATATGGAAATCCAATCAGTAACATGAAATGAAAAAACAGATTTGTTGTTGATGGATCCTTGTGTTCTAAAGTAAGCTGATTTACAACATAATTGACATATTAAAATTGCATTTACCAGAGTATGGGAACAAGGATAAAAGAAATAAATGAGATGAAAAAAAAATGAGAATAAGAGAATCACACTAGTAATTAGTATTTGATATAGACATCCAACAATGAAACTTTAGTTTCTAAAGTGAACACAGAGTATAATCAAAAGTTCATAAGAATGTGATGCTCAAATCTATATTTTCTTTAATTTATGTAACAGGAGTGTCTGGCTAGCCAGAAACCTCGCATGATAGCAAGCTAGAATACTGTGCTATTCAGGACCATAAAGTTCTAAGGTACTGATTTCAAGATAAACAACAAAATAATATTAAAAATATTGAATGTAAAAACAATTATGCTTACTCTTGCGAGATAACAAAGAGTCCCATAAGTAGGTTGCTCTTTGGACCATACGAGAATTTTGACTTGAGCTAGATACAAGCTCATCCCAGTGTTCGCCTTCCAATTTCACTTTGTTTCTCAAATCATGTAATTTTTCAAGCTCTTGCTGAAGATAAGCCTAAAAAGAAGCCCATAAAGAGATAATGGCATATGATGAATGGCACAAGATAATATGGTATAACTTTATTGGGAAATGAGACATCAATCAAGAATGAAGCATAAGAGCAAAATATATGTTACCTCTTCAGCACACAGTGCACGAAATTCTTATGTCATTTCATGAGCCAAATTGGACCACATTGTCTGCCTCTGAACTGCTGCGTCTGCATTTTTAGAAATTTTCTTCTTTCAAGAGCTATCCTGGCCTGTTTCCATAGAAGTAACTCACTAACTCAAATATAGAAGTTTTTATTTCACAGCATTTCCGACCAAACATATTATCATTAATCAGGCGATGTTAGAGCATGTCTCAGAAAGAAAGTTAGTGTAATTTTTTTTGACATATTTGTTGTAGTTACAGAGACATCAACAACATGAATAGTTTGCTTAGAAAAATTCATTGCCATGAATCCATTAAAAAATAAAGGGGAGAAAAGAGCAAGGATTTGAAACAATGAATTGGTAGCTACAAAAGTTTCTAACTTGAAAGATCTTTGTATCAAAATCACAGAAGTACAAGTAAACAAAGGAGCACAGAAGTCACAGAGACTAATTCTAATATTTCTATAAACAGCAGTACAATTCTTTTAAGTTGGTTTACAATCAGAAAAGCACAAGTATTAATGAATCTCAGCTTTCATTCATAAAAAAACAAAATCAGATGTTGGAGTCAGAAAATAACACAAGTTTGTAATCATTGTTCCCTGGCCCTAAGACACTGGGAGAGCAGAGGGTAGTGCATATCCATCAGCCATGTCTTTATTCTCTTGGTGGAAAAGAGCAAATGGATTACCTTTGTTACCGGAAGTAATGCTGTAGCATTTGTGAAGGGCACATCAGTGAACGGAGCAGGGAGTGGATTTGATGCCAGATCAATTGCAAAGCTTCTCCTGTGGACTTCCCTTAGAGCATGAAGGGAAAGCTGCCACAAGAGTTCAACAAATCTGTAGCAAGCACATCCGAATATTATTAATTTCTAGCAGATACCTTGTTGTGTGCCATCTAGCATTTTCTTGTTGTGTGCCATTTTATTGTCAATACCTCCCGGAACGCAAATTACCAAATCCACATACGCATACAATAAAACTGTGCAAAAGATCAACTCCATTTGGTTATGTTGGCATAAGCATAAGAAATTGGAAACCATTTGTAGTGTCATTTATTTGACTTCAAGGCTTGAGAAATATCTACAAGGGAACAGAAGAATTCATAAAATAAGATCAATTCCATCTTTGAAACTGAGGCTGAATAACATTGTAATAGCAAAAAGGAGCTGAAGTTGTTACTGTTTGAGTTAAGCATGAAGAATAACTAAGTAAATGCTTCAAATGCATATAATTTATATTTTTTAGTTTTTAAGCAAGGAAAAAGCTTTGCCTCCGCAAATCATCTATGTCGCCACAGTTAGAATCTTTGTAGTATTATTATCCACAATTGCACGATTATCTTTGCACACCTCCAAAATTTTCCCATCCTCTGCCTGATAGATTACTACCTGATAAGAAAATTTATATACAAGCATTAGCAATGGATGATCGAACTGGCAGCACAACTAATATGATTATATACAAGCATTGCAATGCCACATGACTGGATATAATATATTTCCCTAGTAATACTGATACAATCAAAAAATTAAAATAAATGGAGGTTAAGAAATGAGTAATATGTGAAAAGATATGTATTTATTTTAATAAGAAAGAATCAGGTGATTGGACAGAAACAGGCTCAGTATTGTAGAAAAGAAAGCTATTATATGAAGTCCAAATCAAACCATGGGTGTCGTTTCAAGTTGAGCAACTGGAGCGGAGGTGTTTAGTACTCCTTGAAGAGAGATTGTTGAGCTCTTCCCACGAGGCGTATGTACAATCTTCTTTAAATCGTGCCTGGCCGAAGTTGAGTCCAATATATGCAATTAAAACATCTTCTATGTAACTGATTTTGAGCATGTAAGAAGGAGAACATTTTAAAAGAGAAAAACTCTTGTTGACAAAAAACCAAAAGGTTTTCCTTCCTTTCTTTATAAGTAAAGCACAAAAAAATATTGGCCATTTAGGTCCAGAAATGCAAGATGTTTAACAGATCTCACTCTTCCAAAAACGCTGTCAGCAGCAACATCCACATTATACGGCAGGTCAATAAAGGGCACGACAACCAGCAACTTAGCGTTTGCAGATTTTGCCACAAGCCTCACCACCAGCAAAGGGCCTTCAGATGTTTCTCAGCGCCCTCTTTTTACTGTAAGGGAAAAAGGACGTAGAACATTTGGAAACATAAATTATTGTACATCAATAATTAATTATGAAAACCAAAGATGACTTTGAACAGATTATAAATCACTTAATCGAACCAAAAGACCCATTTTTTCAGTATGGTTGATGGCCGATGTTAGTGACCAAATATATATCCTTAAAGGTCAAGCTATTAGAATTTAGAATTGCTTCTCATGTGCACGAGTGTAAACATGGGTGGGTTAAGTTTCTTCGTAAAAAGAGAAACACACTAGGAGAGAACTGGCAAGGACATATACAAAAATAGAATGAAATATACAGGTAGGGGAAGCTAAAGCTCGAACATGATACCTAGCTCTTCTTAAATCTCATGCTAATATCGAAGATAAAAACATGACATATAGATGAATCTCAACAGTTTAGCTTCATTCTCAATTTAAATTAGTTATTGCTACACACTGTTCTGTTTGCAGCTTGGCCAATATTAAGGGTTCCAAAATTTACCTCTGCTGGTTCTTTACAGAAATGATATAGTTCTCAACCACTTCCTTTTCTTCAGCATCAAGGATGCACCATTTCTCGTCGAAGGTACCAGTGGCATCCCCTTGTCCAATGTCTATTAGTCGAAGAGCAAATAATGTTGCTCATACTCAACAGTAGTAAAACTAATTAATGATGCACTAAAACACTTACCTTGGGCCAGAATTTCATGTTATCTAAAATCTAGCTTCCAGTATGAATGACCACGAGGATCCACAAAGACAGGAACTGTTTTGAAAGCACCACATGTTGGATTATCTGCAATGAATTGAATCAACAAGTTAATTAAGTCAAGTAAAATAAATTTATAAAAGACAGACGTAGAAGAAACGATATCCATCACAAGTCCATATAAAGGAAAAAAGGCACATGCAAAAAACTTATCACATCTATGCTTAAGCTGTACTCAGAATTTGATTTTTATAAAGGAATAGAGTTTTTTGGGTCTTTGGGAACCACAATTAATTACAATCAGAAGCACAAACATTCAATTTTGACAGCCTGAGGACACCACAAATACAGATCCTGAGAGTGTGAAATTACAAAACACTCATGCTTTTCAAAGCAATGGAAGGCAAAGTGGTACATTAGATGCGGACACACTGTTTAACATAAACCTAAACACACACTTCGATAGGAAGGCGTGCACGAGCGGCGGCGTAGGGGCGAGGACGGGCGACAGCAACGCAAGGGAAAGGCGTGGCCAGCAGAGAGGGCGGGTCCTGGCCCGCCGGAAACGGCGTCGCAGGTACAGGACCAGGCAAGCGTAGTGGTGCCGTGGCTAGGGCTTCAGGAGGCGAATCGCGAATCGATCAACGGCGTCGCAGGAAGTCGGCGAAATCGGTGCGACTGAAATCCGGCGGAGAAGGCGATCTGGGGAACGGAGGCGAACGACGGGCTGTGATCGTGAGTGGCAGTGGCGGCGCTAGGGTTCCGTGGGGCGGGGGGCCGCACGGACGAGCTACGGCGGGTGCGCATGGGGCGGGGGGCGGCACGGACGAGCTTTGGCGGAGGCAAATTGAGGTGATTTGGTGATCTCGCGAACAAGATGGGTGAAGCGGTGGAGATAGGGGCGGCGCTCGGCGGTGGAGCGGTGGAGCAGTACAGGGCCAGATGGGTGAAGAAGAAGGAAATAATGCGATGGCAATAAAGTGGGAGCAGGGCATGAGACGTAATTTCTCACAAAACAAATAGTACTATTGCTCGTTTTCACTATTCATTAGAAAGTGTCGTATCTTCTATCTTATAAAAGAGTAAGAAAAATTTTCTGCCAAGTACAATTTCATTTTCGCCCGTCGGATTGAGAATCTATTTTAAATCCTCACCGTTGATTTCCAAATGGATTTTTTATTTCCTCCTTCCTCTGCTCTCTAATCCGTCACACACAAACCGTTCCTCCTCAGCCCTACCAACCCGATATCCTCCCCATCGTCAAGGAAGTCCTCGTTCGCGGACCACCCACCGCCGTCGCAGCCGGCTCGCGACCACCTCCTCCATTGCTGTTGCCGTCGTTAAGAAAGGTACGGGTTTAGCTATTATCGCCTATTTCAGTAGGCTGCCCCATCCTCCTCCTCAATTTTCCCCAAATTTACCGCGGAAATTCACGCCGGCCGTTGTATTGTCTGCGTGCCTTTGCTTTTCTTTGCGGACACGACGCCCCAAGCTCAGCCCGCTGCATCTATTTCACTTAAGGTTCACCGTCGATTCCCCCAATCAAGGTTCGCCGTTCATTTCCGCTCGTCCTGCCTAAAATTATGGTTCCGCTAGGCCGGGCTTCACTTATTGCCTTGTTTTTTCAGCTCATTCTGCCTGTCGTGCTACTGTAGCCCTAGGTCCCATTCCCACGCCCATTTGTCTGAAGGGTGCCGCTTCCTTCGATCGCGCTACAGGTACAATATTCATTTCCTTCCGTTCTAATTCCTGCTCTATTTGTTGTATGGAAAATGGAAAGGAGTCACCTCTCATAGGTATGTTAAACAATTGTTGCGGGATTTGGTTTTTAACTGATCTTGCATTTGTCTTACAAGGTCTGCCGCACGCCCCTACCTCGCTGCCTAATTGTTGTTTTCAGCCTTTCCTATAGTACAGTTCTGTTTTCCAAGTGGATTCAATATATAAGACATAAACATTTTAGAGAACATAGACCATGACATAAGTTTTCTTTTCTCTCGGCTTCTGTTCATATATTTATGTATTCGATCAGGCCCTTGTTTTCTTCTTTAGGGAGTATTCTGGTCTTATCTTATATCCCTTAGATATAGTTTATAAGTAGAGTCACATCTTTCTTTTTTTTTTTTACCAATTAAACAATAGATCATATGCCTGGAATTTTAAACAGGTTAAGAGGACATTTTCACAGAATCTAAATTGTTAAACTGACCAGTAGGATCAGAGCTCTTGGGTAACAATGAACCAATTATTGTGGACATCAGTAAGGAGTGCCAAAAAAATTGTGTTTGCTTTATAAAGTTTTGAAGGCTACATTTTGAGAAAATTGGATATGTCTCAATTTATTTAACCTCTTCAAGCCATGAGTCTACATCTTGGGAATCAGTAAATCAGCACGTTGCATGCCCAAGTTAGTATCCAATTTTACTTGAGAGAAACAGATTGCAAAGGGGGAAAAAAATGATCACCAGATCTATAGCCAACACAGCAAGAATAAACAATAGATAAGAATTGGAACACTTGTGTATTGGAAATCAAGTGCAAGACACATGAATGACATCATTAATTAATAATGTCAGGATTATTTAAACAGAATTTAACAGCTAGGCATCTTATAGAGTAAAGAACTGTCCCTAAATCTTTTTTTTTTCCGTGGCTGCCCTCATCAAAGCACTAGACTGTTCTCATCTGAAATATGGACAGGGTGCTTTGCTGGAGGTGTGTTTGATATATTAAATTTGGCTGGGTGTTAGTTTTTGTTGAACACTGGCAAACATGGAATCTACCCGAAAAGCTTTCTGGTGAAAATTATCATTAATGAGCACAAAGGATTCTATAGATGACAGGAATAAGAAAGTGAAAATTATACACTTGATATTCTTTACTATTATTAAATTGTCTATCCTATAAGTGTGGAATGTAATGATGTTTGTGTTCTTTTGGTATCAAACGCATTCTTGGTTTTGTGCTATTGGGGTGCAAACCAAATTGTTCCTGAATGATATGTTAATTTTTTTCTTTTGTAGATTTTGAATTAGATATATTTTGAAGCTATCTGTTTTTGCTTGATATGTATTTTATACTATTCTTTTGGCTTCACATTTAGTGCAGCGGAAGATTAAGATGATTCCAAATCTATTAGTTTTTGTCCAGGTCCCTGAGTTATTTTCTGATTGGACAGTGGAATTAGTTTCACTACCTCTCTTGTTGTAACTGTTGAAGTGAGTTGGGATTTACCCACTAAATGTCTTTGGTTGAGATACGAAACTGAGAATTTGGTTCTTTCCTCATAATGTTCATGCTGGATTGATTTGATGCTGTCAATTGTTCTAGGATCCTCCATCTTTCCTGATAATGCTTGTTTCTTTATTTACTGGTTTTTTAAATTTAAGCAATTTACAAGTTGGCCTATGTTGCTGTTTTAGAATTAAAGATACAGTAAAAAAAAATACATTCCAACTTCCTTGAGGGTTCATATTTTTGTACATAAGCCATAAATTCGTGAGTTGCTGCTTATTTCGAAGAGAGAGACTAAAAAAAATTAATAAATAAAAAGTTCCCAGGTGATCGAACAGGCAAGGAAACAATTAAATTTAGACATGTAATAAGAAGTTGGTATGTTTTGGAGTTGATATGCCATGAATCATACGACATTTGAAGTTGACATGCTTTGATTGCTTTTTCATGTATAATGCTTGTGAATTAAGGTTATTTTGTTGAAGATGTTGTAAAAATTGATTAAGTTTCAATTGTGAAAATTGGGGTGTTTGGTTAATTTCAGGGTTTTGCTTGCGTTTCTTTACGGAGCACCCCCGCCTTTGGGATCTTCAGTGCGGCACCTCTGCCAGTTGGGTGGCTGAAGTCAAGATATTCGAAGTATAGGAGCACCAGGGACGGGGAAGCAGTGAGTGTCGTGGTTTTACATCTCCAGAAAGATATCCGACTGAATTGAATCTGGAGATATTCATAAGACACATAGAGGTAATGCTATTTGTTGCTTTTGTGTTATTGAATTTACTTGCTGTTTATTTCTTGAGGGTGGGGGTGCTCCAACTGTATGTTTTGGATTGGTTCCTAATAGATCAAATGGTCTAATTCTTTCTGTTGTTTAGATGCCGCTAATTCTTTCTTTTGATTGTTCCATGAAAAACATTTTGTGAGGAGTCTTATAAACTCAGTTCAAAAGGCCCTTTTCTGCAACAAATTCACTTTTGTTTTGCTTAAAAAATGGAACGGGGTGTTATTGTGTTTCAACAGATGATGGAATTCTAAGGCATACCAGCTTTGGTTTTCTTTTACTGATTAAATAGATCTTTGGATTTTGTTTTGACTAAATTTATGCAATAAACGGACTATGCTTTCATCTAATTGTCAAAAGACTGCAGGTAGAAGCATTGGTATTATACCTGTGGATCTCTTGATAATAGTATGATATAGAAAGGAAAGAGAAAAGATATAGATTTAGGAACAAAACTGGCATTACATCAGGTATGAATTTGGTAATATATGGAACGGGGACTTTCAGCCAGATATGCTCTATAGTGCTAACTTATTCCTATATTTGGACAGGGCAAAGTGCTATATCAAACTATTCAATATTTCCAGTACCCAATATCCATCGTCAATTTCCTAATTGTGAAACTTACTTCTCCATAACTGTTATTCTGTAAGAACCAAGTAAAATCACATCCAAATCGGAAAAGAATCAAGGTTCTTTACTTGTCATGCTAGGAATGAACACTTTTATTGCAAAATGGAGACAGGATAATGTTGTTGGTACCTTCTTCAAAAATGGAAAGATTAATTCGTTCGTAGTCTGATTGTTTGTTCATATTTACAGGATGCCATAATATACACAGCCGACAACAAAAATATTCACTCAGTTAGTGAGGTATCTTTTGTGTTTCTTCTCAGTTGATCTGAATTATGTTGTCCAACTTTCATACCATCCATGTGATATTTGCCTAATACCTCTAAATTCTACTTTTGAGACGGAACACATTCCTTCCATTCTATTTGTCTCTGGTTTGTTGAAGGGTCTTGGCTAATATAGTGTAGTTACATAGCTTCTTACTTTATCTATCAATTCACCACTGTTCCAGTTTTTAAGTTGTGGTTTCCTTATGCATGGCATGGCAGCATGGGCTGTTATGTAAAGTTTTGATTAGATGTAGAACTTTATGAATGGATTTTAACTCTAATTCCTTTACCAGGCATGGTTGCTATGAGAGTGGATTAGTAAAGTTTTGATTTTTTGCAACATATTTTATCAAATGTTTCAATATTATTAAATGTTTTACAGTACCAGTTGTTCAATTGCTGCCCCATTCGTCTTGCATAACTTTTACTTTTGAGGCGGAACACTTTCCTTCGATTTTATCTGTCTCTGGTTTGTTGAAGGGTATTAGCTAATATAGTGTAGTTACATAGCTTGTTATTTTATCTAGCAATTCAACAATGTTCCAGTTTTTGTTTATATGAGATTATGCTTGTTTGGGTGTTTATTTGTTCTATGCTATTATTTCTTTGATATGATAGTTCGTATTTCTTTCATTGCAGATTTTTTTGTCATTGCCTCCACTTATTAATGGTGCCCATTCTGCAATTAGTTTGAAGACATAGAATGTTTTTATTGAATGCACTCTACTGATTTGACAAAAGCTATTATTGTCTTGAACACAATGGTAATGTCGGTGATGATTATCTTAGCAACCATGGTTTGTTTTACCTTAGTCCTTATACTACAATTATTCTAATTTCGTTGATCCTTGTACAGAAAATCTGAAAGACGGTGTTTTGCATTCTTCTTAATGGGTGTTTCCTCAACACCTCCGTTAGAAGATGGTTTGGTTGATTGTGTTGTTCAGGCTTGTCCATCTACGTCCGCTCTTGGCTCCTCTGGTGTTTCTTATTATGTCCCTCGGCCGGGTTGTACAACACCAGGTTCTCTTGCCGTTATCCTTTGCTTTGGTTGTGGCTGATCAAAATTTCTGCTTTCCTTTTCACCCTTCTGTCAACCTTTACTGCTTTCTTATTGTTTCTTCGTTTCCCTCAAAAATTTGTTGTTCCAGAGATTGACCTATCAACAAACGTTACTGTGCCTGTCACCCAAGTTGATAGTACCCTCCTCCCAGGTTTGTTGGGGTGTTGTCTTCATGTTTGGTTGGTATTATATATTATGTATTAATCTTTATTACTGTTTCATGCGCTACTTTGTCGGTCATTGTTTTACCTACATCGGTTGTTTCGCTTGTCCAAACAAACTAGCTACCCGCAAGAGAAGGGGTGAGGCATTTGTTGTTGCGTTCTTTACGTTTGTTAAATTATTTTTTGCCATGTTTTTCACCTTCCTTCATTGTTATATATTGTAGCTGGCAGTGCGCTTCCTAATCAATCCTTGCACTCGCGCCGATTGCTTCACCATGGTGAAACTATATTTATTGTGGAAGGCCTTTGTTACATTCTTATGGTATCCTCCTGTAGCAATCTTATATTTCTTATAACTCACCGTTTCTCCCTTCTCGCTCAGCTAACATGTCTTCCACGCTTGATGGTGCTTCCAGCATGCCTCCAATTACATACATTGGCACAAAACCTGGTCAGTTGTGGGGTTATTACATGTTGTCGTGTTCCTTGTTTTATTTGGTATTCTTTGGTCCATGGCTTTCTTCATTTCTGCGCAACCCTCTCCAGCTTTCTTTATTTGAACTACTGTTGCCTTACGTTCTCCACCCTCTGGGGCTTTCCGGCACATGATATGCCTGCCCACTTCGTATTTGGTTGTGTACATTTTATTTAAGTTCACCAGCTTGTTTGCAGCTTCTTGTCATACAATACCCTTACAAATTCAATACTTTACTCTTTGCATTTTCCTTATTGCTCTTTGCCACATAGGTTTGCCATGCTCTTTGCGTCGTCCTTTGCCCTCAGACCCATTTGTCTTGTATAAGGTCCCGAATTGTGTGCACTGCGGTGCATTCAAATTCCCCGGAGAAACAAAAAAATTTTGCTGCATGGATGGGGCTATCTCAATCTCTTTTAATCGGGTGCCTGGAACACTGAAGGAGCTTTTGCTTTCGTCTTCTCCTGAAGCTACTGCCTTTAGGGAATATATCCGTGCAATAAATAATGATTTTGCATTCACTTCTTTAGGTGTCAGGTATGATAAAGATTTAGCTCAAAATAATAAAGGTATTTACACTTTTAGGGTTCAGGGTCAGCTTTTCCATTTCATTGACCCTATTGCCAGATCTACGAATTTGCAGTTATACTTTTATGATACTGAAATCCAATGTGCACAACGTTCTAAGTCTTTCCCACGTATTCATCCAAGTGTGATCCAGAAACTTATTGAACTTCTTTTAGAGAATCCATACTCAAAGTTCTTCCGCTCGTTGAATGCTATTACCAATTTGCCTGAATATAATATTATCCTTCATAGTAATCCCGCGGTGGACCAGAAAACTTTGAACAAACCCTCTGTTTCCCAGGTTGCTGCTGATAATGGCCAAAATTGACCATTATTTTCAATCTATTTCCGTGTCTAATACAGACATTTGATCGCATCCCGATCTTATTTTAATAAGAAAGCAGTTGAATTTAACAGATTTATGCAAGTTTGTATAAATAATAAGCTGTTATTGAAAAACACAAAAATATTGCTTTTTTATTAAATTTATATTAAAAAATCCAAAAACATGATAAAAATATTAAAAACCATACACTTGATTAATTTTGGTTCAGTGTTGTCTATTCGGTGAAACTCGGATTCATTAAATAGAATACAGACCAAATAATCAAGTGGAATAAATATTATATTTATATTATTTTTATTTTTATTTTTTTATTTTTTACATTTTGATGTATATATTTTTAATTTTTAAATTTAGTTATTTCTATTCCCATTTTCTGTTTTAATTAGAATTAATTGGTCCACTAATCACCTTTAATCTTAATTAATTGCAGGTGAATTAATCCAAATTGTTCCAAAAATTATAATCCAACAGTCCAGTACAATTTGAATTCAGTCCAAAAGGCCCAATACCAACTCCACCCTAGCCCAATCCATCTCCACCCATCAACCCTAACCCTAATCACAGCCTGCCGCCGGCGCCGCCACCGCCGGCCGGCGGCCATCTCCGGCGGCCGCCCCCATCCTCAACCTCCGGCATCTCCCATCACCACCAGTCCCATCTCCTCCGTCCAAATCCGCCGCCAGCCGCCGCCGCATTCTCCCTTTTCCGGACAAGAAGCAGCGCCGACCACCACCAGCTCGCGGCCTCCATCTCTCATCCCATCACCGCCCATCTCTCAATCCCATCTCCTCCACCGCATCATCCAAAAACCAGCCCTCCGACGCAACCAACCCCCTGCCTCCAAGCCTCCGGCCACTCCATCCCCATCAACCACCACCATTCCAACACCACAAAACCCCAAAATCAAACCAAAATCCCAAAATCAAACCTGTCCACTCCCTCCGTTCACCTTTCCGGCCGTCCGCCGCACCAGCCACCAACTCCACCACCACGCCGCGCCTCCGTCCACCCTCCAGATCCGCCTCCGATCCGCCCTCAACAGCCCCAAAGACAGAAAACTGAAAACAAGAAACGCAGGAAGCAAATAGAAACGAAGAGGAAGAAAAAGAAAATAAGAGAAGCTGGAAGAAGATTTTGGAAACTGGAAAGAAGAAAATTAAAAAGAAAGAAATGGAAGAACAATCGAGGAAGAAGAAGAAAGAAAAGAGAAAATGATGAAGAAAAACTGAAGATGAACGAGAGAGAGACAGACAAGAGAGATAGAGAGATAATGAGGAAAGAGAGAAAAGAAAGAGAGAGAAAGAAAATTAAAACTTTGTCGCGGAAGGTTGCTCCGCGACCAAGTGCTCCGTGACCAAAAAAATTGCTCCGCGACTGTGAGAGGAGTAAGACACAAAAATTGTGTCACGGAACAATGTTCCGCGACAAAATGTTCCGAGACAAAGTGCCTCTTCCGCGACAAGGAGAGAGACAGAGACAGAATTAAAGAGCAGGCTCCCTCACGTGACTTGTTCTTTTCAATTTCCCACATGTCAAAACACTTGGAGAGTCCCAGGACTTGAGGTCCCGCTGGGTAAAAAGTCTTTGTTTTATCTTGTTGGACTCAAGATCCCGCCCCCTGCTGCAAAGAATTTGAGTGTTAATGGGCCTAGGGTTTTGCTCCACCTATAAATAGCTGTTTTGTTCCCTTGAACAGTAACCTAGCTACACTTTAGTTTATTTTCACTGTTCTTGGAGGCACCACTGTGCTCTCCAAAAACATGTTATAGTAGGTAGTTTAGTTTATTTTTATGCAACGTAGATGTAGATTTTAGCTTAGTTTTAATTTATGCTTTGTAATAAATAAGTGTAGCTAGTGTTCATTTTATTTTCCAGTTTTATATTTTGTAGTTTGTGGGTTTCAAACACTTAATTAATGGGTGTATTTTGAACTATGTTTTGGTATTGTAGTTAGGTTTTATTGCTTTCCCTTTTTTAATAAAATGCATAAACACTTGATATTTACCCTTGATAGATTTAATGTAGGTGTTATTTTATTTTATTTTTATTTTTATTTTTCGTGTTAGCATAGTTGGTTTGTATTTTTGCTTCTTGTACTAGTTTTAGCCATTTCTTTTATTTTTACTATTCTGCTCTTGTTCTTTTTAGTATTAGGTAGTATTGTTACTTTTTATTTTCTATTTCTAGTGCATTGGATCTAAAGAGGGATAGTATTTAAGTGTTTGTGCATATTTATTTTAAAAATTGCATCTCCTATATTGTATTGCTTCACATTGTAACCCCACGGGTTGCAATGTAATTTTCCCGTTGTGATCCCACGGATCACAACGCACACCCATGTAATGCAATATAAGGGATTATGCTGCCAAAATTTTTATAAAATTTTTAAACCCTTTGTCGCCATACACTTTGTCGCGGAACCACGTTCCGCGACAAAACCCATGTTTAGCGACAAAGGACCAAACTCTTGCATTTTGTCTGCATGGCTTTTGTCGCGGAATACTTTTGTCGTGGAACCATGCTCCGCGACAAAATCTTATTCCGAGACAGAAAATTATGCCTGCCATTAATTTTGGAACCCCTTGGTCACGATGCAACCTTTGTCGCGGAACCACGTTCCGCGACAAAACCCTTGTTCGCGACCAAGGACCCAAATACTTGTAATTTTATTCTGGGAGGACTCTGTCGCGGAACCTTTGTCGCGGAACCACGGACCGCGACAAAATCCTTGTTCCGCGACCAGGAATTATGTCCTTACCAATTTTCAAACCTTTGTCGCTATACCTCCTTGTCGCGGAACCATGTTCCGCGACAAAATTTTTGCTTAGCGACAAAGCAAACCCTAATTTTCAAAATATCGCATTTCTCTTATTTCCCACCCCTTTGTCGCGAAACCCTTGTCGCGGACCCATGGTCCGCGACACAAATTCCATTCCGCGACAAAGTGGCACCCGTTTTGCTAAATTTTTATTCTCCATCTCACCCCATTAATTAATTGAACCTTTATATTAATATTTTGAGGTTGAAATCCAATGATTTCAACCCATGATTAATTTGATATAAAGAACTTTGTTCAATTTTCCATTAAAAGATTTTTCTACAAATGATTAAACTCTAATGATCTAAGTATATAATCCGGACTGTAATTGATTAATTATGGAATGAGTGATTATTTAGACATGAAGAGTAATTATGGAATAATTTCCATACCTTGCATGAGAAACCAATGTCTCTCATGCAAGATGACCCAAAAATATTTTCTTTTATTTATTTTGTCTTTTCCGTGTTGTGTGAAACAGCTAGTAAGAGATATAACAGACTAATGTTGGCGGGTATTCCCACACGGATAACTAGCTCGTGGTCTGTATATTAATTATTAGATGTTATTTTGCATGGTCTGGATAGTGGCCGGTGGAAGCCTTGGCGGTTCGTCCATCCGGGATTATAATAGCTGCTCAGCTGACTCCTATCCGGATACAGTTTTATTCTCTTTATCTTAATTTCAAAACCTGAATTCAAGTTGTAGTATTATTAAATGATGTCGACCAACATTATTTGAGAATTATTACAAAAGAAAATATGTGGGTTTTTCTTCCATTCACAGACAAAAGGGAGCTGAATGACGGCGGTCACCGTCACTTGGAATTCCTTTCTGTCTAAAAATCTTTCCACCTGGAATAGTTGGGACCTGGATAGCAGATGTTTGCAGTCCGGATAACCCCAGTTATTTCAGTCATCTTTTTAGCCAAATAAATTCTTCTCATCCCCGGCTATTTCATCTCTGTGTGTCAACTTCTGTCTAAACCCACCTTATATTTTGGGTTATTTAATTTTACACTTCTCTATAAATTTATGCATGATATTATTATGTAGATATTGTGGTCGATATTATTTTGGGATCCTTCCCTTGGACACAGGAGTCTTGATCTTAATCAGATGCCTCATAATAAATTTCCAACAAAAAATTCATTTACAAATCCGGATCTGAGTAAGGGATAAATTCGACAGTTATGACTAATTCATATCCGACTGGGGGTTGATTTTGGGAAATTAGAAGCAGAGTCAGCGATTAGGTCTCACCTAGACTGAAAGGATCTGTATTTTAATTGAGACTCTAGTACCTGATAGGGAATGATTTTCAGATTTATTATTTTCCAAAATTGCTGTTTGTTGGAAATCTTGTATTAAATATTACACTGGGTCAGATTCCACTTGGATTCCGATAAGGTGTGACAGATAATACTAGAGGAACAACATTCGGGCCTTGGTTATTTTCTAAGGTAGGGTTGAGTATTCTTTCAACTGCTATCTTCTTCTGCCAAAGCCTATTTTTGAGTCCTGAGTGAGTGCATCCGGAACGAACTAATTTATTAGTTCGTTTCATTAGTTTGTATCTCATAACCACCCGACGGGAAGTGAACACTGCGAGCGGTTCACCGAGAATAGGGAATTCTTGATCCACACCCGGTCATTCTGACTGGGGGCTTTCTTTTACTACCAGGGTCAGACTTTCAAAAACCTCCGAGTGATAGGATTTTAAATGCTTTCTTTACCGCTTTCTTTTAAATGCTTTCGTTAGAGGTCACTCGGTTGTATTGAGAGTTGTGTAACTGCTACTAGGACTGAGAGTTAAGGGATAGTTCAGGGCTTAATTAGAATCTTTGGGCGTGACATGGGAGAATGATAAAGGTACTTGACACTTCAATAAATGATTTGTCAGGTGTTGCTTATCCACCACAGATGAATAATATGCCTTAGCATGGCCATGTGAGGGCATTTGTGAGTCTGTGGTATCTTAGAATTTGTTTTCTTAAGAGCATGTAAACTCTTACTGTAAGTATCTGTCTGTTAAAGGGAACATGGTATAGAGAGCAGGAGAGTTAGCTAACTGAAAGGATTATCCCAAGCTAAGATCTGTGTAACAAAATGGAAGTTTAATTGTGTTTCATCTGAATCTTGTCCAATTTTTATTCTTTTCTTCCTGTCCCTTCTGTCTCATTTTAAATCTGCTTTCTTAGAATAATCTTAGTCGCTTTCTTAGATTAATTATATTGCTTTCTTAGATTAAATTTAATTCGCTTTCTAGAATAATTTTATCTGCTTTATTTTGATTGCTTTCATGACTTAGTTTAAATTCTGTTAAGTAGTTGATAGTCAAAACACAAACTTGAATCGAGTAACCGAGTGGAAAATCTTAGTAAACGGCGTGGGCCCTGCTTCCATCGCACATCCTCCAGTGAACGATCCGGTACTTACTATAAATACTGCAATTTTTGACTCCGTGCGCTTTCGGGGGCACAGTTTCTTAACACGAGTAAATAAAAAATGTGATTTTTCAGAAAATACTCATGTAGTGGGAATCTGCCGAAAGTTTCATGGTAGGTAATCTCATGACATAAAATCATGAGAAGTATCATGGCACATATGCCGGGGACCCTCAGTGTGACAGGCTGAAGGTCAATCTATCCCGGTTGTACCATGAGACTTGTCAAAAGTTTCATGACATGAGAGGACTGCAGCGCCATTTGAAATTAAAGCACCCCACCTGAGTAATAAAAAGTGAAATATATCCTTAAACCCATCTCCCACGAATCATAACTCTTTTCATTTTAATAAATTCAATCCTGATATATTTTAGAAAAATACTCGTGTTAATGAAATTTGTCAAAAGTTTCAGCTGCGTTGTGGCTTGAAGAAGATGGTGATGAGGTCACAACAATGCGTCATATTAAAGTCCATACTCACAGTGGCCAGAGCCATCCGGTGTCATACTATTACGGGTGTTACGACCCTCTTCAGTACCCATTGTTATTCCCATTCGCTGAAAGTGGATGGCATCAAATAATAAAAAAGAATGCACGTAGGGTTTCAGGTTCTAGACATTCCATAAATACTCCTGCTGTGTTTGCAAATTTAGATGTCGGCTCCTGTTCGGAGGACATTTTTGCCCATGAGGAACAATGTCAGTTGCCTTTATTATAACAATCTGGTGTCTACTCCTCTATGTATTTGTTTATTTTCCTGATACGTCTATTTTTCCCTTGCAGTGGCTGCATCAACAGCAACTGATTGTGCTTTTGTTTCAATGAGGGAGTATTATGCTTATATGTTTCAAATACGGCCTAATGATGGCCCATTTGTCTTGCATTTTGGTCGCCTTACTCAGCAATTCTTTGTTGATCAATACATTAAAATAGAATCCCAACGTCTTGATTTTCATAGGTTGAAACAGGCAGACATCCGGAATGAATTTTTGCAAGGGATTCAGGATTGCTATGCAAGTGGTGAGAAGGATGGTGTGCATTGTGGCCAGAGGACATATCTTCCTCCTACCTTCATTGGTGGCCCTCGAGATATGCATAGGCGGTATGTTGATGCAATGGCTCTCGTTCAGCACTTTGGTAAGCCTGATCTTTTCCTGACCATTACATGCAATCCAAATTGGCCAGAAATTAAAGAATTGTTAGTGCACAATGAACAAGTTCAAAACCGTCCTGACTTAACTGCCCGTATTTTCCATTCAAAGTTCCTTGCGTTCAAACATGATCTGATCCAAGGAAAACTTTTTGGTGAAGTCATTGCATACACGTATGTCATCGAATTCCAGAAACGAGGCTTGCCACATGCCCACATTTTGCTAATACTAGCTCCAAACTCCAAGTTCTATACAACTCATGAATATGATGCTATTGTATCTGCTGAAATCCCTGAGAAAAATGAAAATCCATATTTGCATTCTTTGGTCAAAACTCATATAATGCATGGGCCCTGTGGGGAATTAAATCCATCAAATGTTGTATGCAGGGTGGTCGTACTTGTTCTTACAACTTTCCAAAAATTTTTTGCAGGGAAACGACCATAGGCCATGATGCTTACCCAGTTTACAGACGGCGAAATACTGGGGTTACAGTTCGTGTCCGAGGGAAACAATTAGATAACATATGGGTTGTATCGTATAACCCTTTTTTGCTAGCTAAGTATAATTGCCACATAAATGTGGAAATTTGTGCAACTGTGCAGTCAATTAAGTATATTTACAAATATATTTGTAAAAGCCATGATAAAATACATTTTCATGTTGGTGAGGATCAACACGCTGAGGGCCAGGATGAGATCAAGCAATATCAATCTGCTAGATGGGTGTCGCCTCAAGAAGCAGCCTGGAGAATTTTTAGATTTACTCTTACTGAAATGAAACCTGCTGTTATTCATCTTCAGTTACATTTAGAAAATTTCTAGTGTGTTCATTTCAATGCACGCGAGAAATTAGCTAATGTCTTGCGTAATCCATTCAATCGAAAAACAATGCTAACTGAATTCTTTTCCATGAACAGGACAAATGCTGAAGCTCAACGGCTAAAGCTCACGTACCCTGATTTCCCCATTTACTTTGCCTGGAATGCGACAAACAAATTCTGGCTACGGCGGACAAAAAACCATCATTCCATTGGTCGGGTTACCCTTGCACATCCCACTGAAGGAGAGCGTTACTATTTGCGGTTGTTATTGACGAAGGTACAGTGCCCAACTTCTTTCCAGGACTTACTCAAGTACCATGGAAAAAATGCCCAGACATTCAAAGAGGCTTGTTCTCTCCGTGGTTTGTTTCAACATGATAATAGTCAGGAATTATGCCTTCATGAGGCTGCTGCATTTAGTATGCCTTATGAACTTCGCCGGCTGTTTGCGACTTTGCTTGTGCACTGTGAGCCTCAGAATCCTCGGGCATTGTGGGAGATGTTTGAGAGTTTCCTTTCGGAGGATTTTGCTAGCACACAATTGCCGCTGTACATTATCCGGCAGAAAGTGCTCGGGCAAATTGGCTCTTTCCTACTGTCGATGGGAAAAAGGATAGAATCATTTAACTTAGTTGACCAGCAAATGCCCAACATACTTGCAGAGCATTTTTCAAAAGATGTCGATGCTGAAAGGAATATTGTTGTCCATCCAAATGATTTGGCAACTATTCAACTATTAAATGAGAGCCAGCGAACTGCTTTTGAAAGGATCACGTCTTCTATTTACTCTGGGCAGAGCAGTGCTTTTTTTGTAGATGGGCCAGGTGGCACCGGGAAATCCTTCCTTTATAGAGCTTTGCTCGCAGATGTTCGCTCAAAAGGATTTGTTGCCCTTGCTAATACAAGCTCTGGGATCGCTGCTTCACTGCTCCCGGGTGGCCGTACAGCCCATTCACTATTCAAAATCCCAGTTGACACTTCATCTGGGACCCATTGCCGGATCAGTAAACAAAGCTCTTTGGCAAAGTTAATCCAGGAAAGTAAACTCATTATATGGGATGAAGTTACTATGTTAAAAAGAAATGCAATTGAAGCATTGAATGCTCTCTTGCAAGATCTCATGAGTTTGGATGCTTTATTTGGAGGGAAGGTCGTCGTGTTGGGAGGTGATTTCAGGCAAACCTTGCCTATTGTAGGAATGGAAGTGAAGCTGAAATCATTTCATCGTGTATAGTTCACTCTGTCCTTTGGCCTGAATTCCAAACCATCCATCTATCTGAAAATATGCGTGCTAGGTTGGATCCTACTTTCACTTCATGCTTATTGCGCGTTGGCAATGGAATGGAACCTACTGATATGCATTGTACTATTTCAATCCCGCATGAACTATGCATCCTGTATGAGAATGACCAGTGCTCTGTCCAAAAATTGATTGATTTTGTCTATCCATCTTTCCAAAGTATACATTCCACTGGCCACATTGTTGAGAATAGAATGCTATTAAGTACAAAGAATTGTTATGTTGATGAACTGAATTCTATGCTTATTGATCGATTCCCGGGGGATTTGACTGAATATTTTAGCCGCGACGAAACAATCAACCCCGCTGATCAGGCCCTTTACGAGGACATGTTGAATTCGCTGTCTCCTGGAAGTCTGCCTCCTCATCGGTTGCTTTTGAAGGTAGGTGTACCAATCATCCTATTGAGAAATTTAGATTCAACCGAAGGTCTTTGCAATGGGACACGCCTGCTGGTGAAAAATCTTTGTTCTAGTGTTATCCATGCAACAATTTGCTTTGGTGAATATAGTGGCAAAGAGGTTTTTTTGCATAGGATACCGTTGAAAGGCCCATCTGACCTTCAATTCCCTGTTCCTTTCAAGCGCGTACAATTTCCGATTCGTTTGTATTTTGCAATGACAATTAACAAATCCCAAGGCCAGACCCTTGATCGTGTTGGGATTTACCTGAAAGAACCAGTGTTCTCCCATGGACAACTATATGTTGCTTTATCCCGTGTCAGGTCAGCTTCACACTTAAAAATTCTTATCCGTCCTTCTTCAACACAAACTGTTGGGCTGGACAGAACAAAGAATATAGTATACAAACAAATCCTTCAGGCTTGTTTTCCTCTGCCGACTCCCAGGTATTCCTTTTTATTGTTTCTCTTGGCCGAATATTTTCCCCAGTAACTTATTGTTACATCATGCTTGGAAATGTGTTTTTTTTCCAAATCAGATCTTGTGTATGAAAGGCCCTGTATTGTTCAGTATCCATAGTCCCTGGGGAATGACCCTTTCCTGTGATTGATGGGAGTGCTGGCCCTAGGTTCTCGTGTATCTGTTTGCATGAATAGTCATTGGCACTGCTGGGATTCGGAAGGTTATTGATTTAGTTTAATCTCTTTATATATTTTTCCAATTGTGATTAACAATGCTAAATTGATTTTGTATTTCTTCATTTGTTCATGTTTCTCCTGGCTTCTGGCCTTTGCGGTCCACATGTCTGTTGCAGTCTACTTACTGTTATGACTTGTATAGGCATTGTAAAACTGTTGGCCGAATGATCCATGTTGTCAACCTGCAGTATACTTACTGTTATGGCGAGTTCATTTATACATGCATCACAGATTCAAGTAAGGCCTCCTGCAGAAGTCGCAAACCAGTGTCCTCTCAAGTCCTCCAACTTCTACAGCCGTATAGATGTCCTCCAACTTTCTGGTGATGATGACCAGCAGGAAGTTGTCCCGCAGCTTCACAAGGTATGGGCCTTTGTTCCTTCGTGATATTATGACAAAACCAGACGTTTGTAATTATACATGCTGCAATTGGTTTCAGATTATCAAATTTTGAATTCTGCAATATCATTTTCTGCCGAGCCTGCTGAGATAAAATCTTAGTGACCCACTAATTTTGCTTGGGGAATTTTGCCATGGATTAAATCTTTATAATTTGTTGTGACTGACCCACTAGGTTCTTCGGCCTTTCCTCATAAGAAGGTTGAAGTCCGATGTTGAGAAAGGTTTACCTCCCAAGAAAGAGACTATACTTAAAGTGGGGATGTCTCTAATGCAAAAGCAATACTACACAACATATCTGCAGAAAGATCTTGATGTTGTAAATGGTGGTGGGGAGCAACAACGTCTCCTTAATATAGCCATGCAGCTCCGAAAGTGTTGTAATCATCCATATTTATTTCAGGGTGCTGAACCTGGTCCACCTTATAAAACTGGATGGCATCTCATAGAAAATGATTGTATAGTTCTGAATCAAATGGCTGGAGCAATGAGTGACAACATTTTGCTTCCCATTTGCATTAATGTCATTTTATCTTTTTCATTCATGTAGGCAAGATGGTTCTTCTGGACAAATTGCTTCCAAAATTGATGGAACGGGATTCAAGGGTTCTGATATTTCCACAGGTCCCTTATTTAATTATTCTCTTTGATACATTAGTCTGGATTAACAGTTGCAAAGCGTTCACCTATATTTTATTGACATATATTTGCATAATGTTGATGACAAGACTGCTGGAAATTCTTGAAGATTACTTAATGTTCCATGAATGTAGTGTTGTATAGATTCATGTTCCTCATTTGTATTCTGCTTTTCAATATTCCAGTTCCCCATTTGCTGCATAGTTGTGAGTTTACTTGAAGTTCATTATTCGTGATCTTTAACATATTCTGCTTCAGGGTTTTGTTGCTTGGAAACAAATATTCAATCAGTTTGAAGTGGCCAACAAAGGGGAAAAAATGAAGGTGGATCTTTATAACAACCCAAGGTTTCATCATTTGCCATTCTCTTCTATTACTTGTTTTTCAGTATGACAGTTCTCTTCAACTGTGAATGGATATGTAATGACCCATCGCACTTTCCTAGCTTTTTATGTTTGTTAACTACTGAAATCTGACATTCTATTGCACTTGCCTTTTTCTTAGAATTAATGCTATTTACTAAAAGCATGCTAAAAGTTAAATATAGAACACCTGATTTGTGCTTCGCAGAGTTCTCTCATTTAGTCTTGTGGTCTAAAAGCTGGATATGGGCTCAATTGGTAAATAGGTGTTTCGTTTTTAGCTGTATGCATTATACCGGATCTGTCTTCTTACAACTGTTGTTCATGTAAATGGTTCAAAGCCATGTTGACTTGTAGGAAATGATATACAGCTTGATACTAACAGGTGGCCCCAACATATAAAGGATGCCTGGATTATAATTTTTTAAAGAAAATTACAGCAAAAGAGCAATTAACTATGTTATCTTGACATGGATGTCGATCCATGGCATATCTTCCCGGTGTTCACTGCTGTATCCATGAGTGACTGAGTTGATAGCATCATTAGTGTGGTTGTGATGTAATGATTTGTCTTGATCATCATGCAGACTTGCTTTAATTAATGTTGAGATTCTGGGGAGTTCCTCAACATGAAATGGTAACATTATATTCTGTATCTACTATGAACTAATATAACCTGAGGCGTTCAAGCATTATGCGATGATGTTTGAGTATTTGGATTAGAGCTATGTTTGATGCTTCTGGTTGTCTGAAATTTAACGAGACTTCTTTTTATTTTTTATTATTCACTGAGGATAGAGAGATCAACATGATTTATTTCATTTCTCATAATGGAAAAATAATTAGTGTTGACAATTTAAAATTTGTTTTTAGTTGGATGAACGAGCTATACACGAGGTGATGAAAAAGCTTTTCAAAAACTATAAGAAGTGGTGCAACTATCTGGATCGCAAAAGCAGCCTCTGGTATGCATATTTCTTGTTAAATGTCTCCTTTATCTTGAATATAATGTTGTGCTATATAAAAATTACATTAGCTAACTGACATTTTAGCTTGGTAGTATACTTTTATGTTTTATGTTTTTGAAAGGAGCATCTAGATCAATCAGAGAAAATGAAGAGAATTTGGCATGCTGCCAATCCTGTTCAGTTGCTTTATATTAAGGTGGAATTTTATGATCGTCATGCCCATCCTGTCGTGAAGACAATATTGTACAGTAGTTTTCAGAAACTAGAACAATATAATTGATGCATGATAGTTTTGGATTAAATACAAGTCTTTTTGTATTATGTACATGTTTAATCTGTAACAGATCTATATGCCTGAGTTAAGTTTCTTTTAGCATAACTGTAAAACTAAATGTACTTTGTCACCTCAAAACTCATTGAATAATTTTAGATCTAAAGAAATAGCTTTGTTACTTCAAAAGTAGTTGAACCATGTTTAGCCATAAACAAATCCATCTTTTGAAATGAGTGACAAGAAATATGTGAAGAATTAGTAGTCAGCAAAGCAGTTGTAATATGCACGTATGGAAAGGCATTTGTTTTCTTTTCTTACTAAACAAGAAGTAGACTCCGGTATATATAGTGCTATTGTTTTTGTGACTTGTGAGTTTCATTCATTTAGTTCTTTGCTTTGGGCCTTTCATTGCCTTTCATGGTTCAATATACCTATCAAATCAATTGGTTATCTTTAACTCATTTTTATTCACTTACACTTGTTTCTTCTTTTGCCATGGGCAGCTGTACGTTGGCCATTCTCTTTTATTCATAATATACTACTCACTACTGACACCTGTGATCTTGTTCTATTTTTCTTTTCTTTGTAGAATTAAGATTCGACATTATGTATGAGTTATTAATTAGCTTTATGTAACAGCCATATTCATCAAATTTTATGTTCCTGGCTGACTGTTTGTGGTTATTTTTTATCTTTTAGGAAATTTTTGTCTGGAACACTTTCTGAAACTGCTGGTTTCTTTGGTTATAAACAGCACAACGAGCACAAGTGAGTCGTCTCTCTTCTTATGCATTTGACACTCTTTGAAGGGGCCTGGGCCTCTATTGATGGTTTTTGTTTTTTATTTTCATTTTTTTGAACAAAGGTTTTGTATTTTTTTTATATTTAAATGCATTTTCGGCAAATATATGACTTATGCAGCAACCAACCTACAAAAATGTTGAACGATACAAACATTATACTCGAGACATACTGCAAAAAGCCATATGCAACAGATCTGACATTAGCAACAAAGTGGACGGAAACCTGGAAGTCTGATACTTCTGCATATCAGGAAAAGCAAGAAAAAACAAAGTTTAATCAATGCGGTGTGGATGGGAGTTCTCCAGGTCTACCAACAAACATTTAGATCCATGACTCATTGTACAACCCAGAATAAATTGGTATGACTTTTTCTATTTGTTTTAATATAGTGATTTCGTTAAATCTAAATTAATATTTGGACAGATGGGCAAAAGGAATAGACCATATACTTCAACTTCTTTTTAATTGTCTATCTGATTTCATAAGCTCATAGAGTCATAGTTAAAACAAAATATGTTTGATGACGAGAGACAGTATGATAATCATGTCTATATGTTTTTGTTCCACCATTAACTATCTCGCAAAATGAAGTATTTTCATTTTCTCAAAAATATAATAATAACAATTTTAAGAGAGCTTTCAGCCTATTTAGACGATTGAACTATCCTATACTTAAGTTAAGTCACATATTTTAATCATGCATTTTCATCTGATCTTCATCCGATCTGAGATGGTGGTTCTAATAAGATTATGATATTTCTTTGCTTTAATACAGAACGGGAAAGTTGTTTCAGATGATGTAGAAGATCAAGCTGAGCAGTTTTTCCAAGATATTGCCACTTACTTTATGACCTATATTTAGCCAGAAAATAGTTTTTACAGAATCATACCAGTCATGTATGAATCTATAATATATTTGCGCTTGAGTAACCTAAAAGCATGCTGACAACATGTCTTACATCTTCATTTGGCATTTATGCTGGTTTGATTTGATTTTATCTATGCTATTTCATTCTCTATGAATTGTTTGGTAGTTTGATATATTGTTGGATTTAGTGAAAGGCTGATTGGATTGAAATGGTAAATTTATGGCTGCATCGACATGAATTTATGTCTACAATGGTGAGATACTTTTTGGATACTTCAATTTCATTTGAATTTGTATTGTTGAGTCCCCGTATTTTATGGATTTGATGCCAGAAATGAATATTAATCCCATCATCTTAATTAATCTATATTCTGTATTGGTTTTCTGCCTTCACTTTCTTGGTCGTTTGTTTATTTTCTTGCAGATCAATAAGGGCTTCAAAGTTGTTCTTGGAGTTCCTAAAAATGGGCTAAAGTTAGAAGATAAGCAAATTGCAGCTGCCACGATCTTTTATCACTCATCTGCTTATTCATCCCGTAAGCTTATTGGAGAGAATACGAAAAGAATCCCTACATTATTAGAGCTGATCCAAGAAGGAAAACGTGTGGGAAGAGAAACTCTGTAATGGCCATTTTTGCACTTCCAAAATAAAAGCGACTCTGTTGGTATTTATTTTGGCTGTTTTTATTTGGTTGAGGACATTCAGAATTAAAAAGTTTATTTTGTTTAGTGAGGCTGACTTCATTATTTTGCATATGCAAGTATAGTACTGGAAATTTAAGTTAAACTTTTAAATTGTGTGGCAGAGAAAAGAATTGCTCCTCCAAATGCTTTTTTGTGGTTGCTTGCTGCGTTTACTATTCCATGTTTGTCTTTGTTAACTGAGGAGCTCTTTATTTATGAAGTTTGATCCAGCTGTTATTTCTTCGGTTACTTGAATCCAGTTAATTTGCTTAAAGTGTTAATTACTGAGTAAAAAAAAAAAAAGTGCATTCAAACTTGAGGTACTATCTTTAGTCTTTATCTTTGACTTATAAATTTAGATTTCAAGACTTGTGTTTTGGCTGACTGTTGATGGCTGCTCTTATGTATCTCATTTTTTTTATCAGAGGTAACCTTATTCGGCAGTTCATTTTCTCCACGGGCAGTTGTAAGCCCTAAATACGCTGTGCATCGCACAGCTAAATTTACTAGTATATATATAAAATAAGATATATACTTCATTAATTAATTTATTTTTTTTTTTGCTAAACAGCCTATATATGCTAGGAAAGGGGTGATGGGAGTCCATGCCACACAAATTACAAAGAGAATAAAAGGAGGATAGGGGCCGGTGGAGAATCGAACCTCCAACCTACCGTTGGAAGTCGAGGGACTTAACCACTTGGGTTAAGTACTCATCCCTTCATTAATTAATTAATAAATTAAATTTAGCCTAATCAATTTAATTAAATGAAATATCCGGCTTCGGCTTCTCAAAAAAAAAAAAAATTTAATTAAATGAAATAGATTTGTTATTTTTAATTCTATTCATTTATATGAAATAAGTAGTATATTTTATTAAATTTAACTTTTTCTTCTCATCTTATTTATCTATCCAAATCCTTTAAAAAAATTCCCCAAAATGGTAGTTTAAGCACATTTTGAACTCGGTTTTGAATTCGGATTATTGTCTTCTTACTACTCGATTTTAAGATAGTAGATTATGAAGATGTTGAGTGTTTTTTCAAGAAAAATTTTAGTGTAAATTTTAATATTTGCCTCTGTTGTAAATTTGTATAAATTAAAAATACTAGTGTAATTCTATTCTAAAGTACTTTCAGAAGTGAAATTGATGGTTTTGAATATTTATCAAACTCATGAGAGATTTTGGGATGTAAAGCATTTAAATAATGTTTCAATCAAATTTGTTGAGACAAAGAAGCATAAAACACATTCGAGATTGTATTTACTTTTAATTCGAAGTTTGTAATACTTCCTACGGTAGGAACAACAATAACATATGTGATGAGTTATTGAATGATTGTTTGATTACTTTCACAGAACGAGATTTGTTCATTAACATTATTATTGATGCTATCGTACAGTACTAAAATATACTTTGTATGAACTCATCGTTAACAATTGTAATTATTTTGATATAATCTTTTAATTTAATTTTTTAAATAGTAATATAATAATTATTATATATATTAAATTAAGTTAATTATATTAATTACTAAAAACTGACCTACCACGTATAAATTCCTGCATCCGCCACAGCCAGCCTCCACCACCACTCTCCTTATATACATACATACATAAATCATCATCTTCTTCACATGTCATCACTTATTAGTAAAATATCATATATTAAATAATAAAACCTGCAGCAATTGGATCATCACACAATTACCAACTTGAAAGAAATCATGATGATTTCAGTTCAACAAGCAGAGCCTGCAGGATAGCAGCGGCAAGTATTATATTGGGGCATGCAGTTGAGGCAGCACTCAATGATCAATTATATTAGGGTTCTTCTGCTGCAGCAGATTGAATTGTACCCTCGCTCGGACTTCTCCAGCAGCATCACATGAATCACAGCAACACCAATATGATCAGGTCCCCGAAAGGAAAAGATCAAGTACTACAACTGAATTATTATTATTGTTGTTTATAAAAGAAAAGGATATGTATTGATCAGTAGTAGTACAACCTGTACGTAGTATACGCTTATTAGCTTATGCAATTTGCATAATTATTGTTAGCGTGCGGTTGATCAAATCTCATTCCAAAAATTTGGATGTTTAACTTTATCAGATACTACTATATGTTTGCATGCATGTATACCAATTTAATAAAGGGTCAGAAATGATGTTTAATTAGTGCACCACTTTCTTTCTTTTTTTTTTTTTTTGGGGGGGGGGGGGGGGGGGGGGGGGGATGAGCTTTAAATATCATGACTTGTTGAATTTTGAAATATAGTAGTATGCCATTTACATAATTAAGCTTGGTCGGGAGCTCAATTTGTTTGCGTTTTTAATTAAGCGGGACTTATAAAGCACGCTTACCAAATTAACAAATCAAAATTCCAAGATATTTTCAGCTCATCACAATTTGCTTAGCAGCACTGAACCGAATCGATGATTGGAGCCTCCAAGTTTTCACAGAGAAAAAATAGCATTGAAAAAGTAAATACCATACAGCATCCAAAAGCCAATTAATTAATTCACAACGAGTACGACCCTTGTTGAGAATTAAAGATTGTCCTACTAAAGTGCGAACAGTATATGCCACAGTTTTTTTCTTTATTAGTACATAATAATATACATATAGTGGAGCTTAATCACATTTAGATTTAGGTAGAAATGTGATTATGTGTTAAGCCAATTCATTTTGTAGTAACTTAAGATTCAACCTCCAGCCTACACCAAATCCCGCAAAACTGCTTTAGAAAATTATTAAGAAAGCTTTAATTAGTGCACAAAATCCAAAACCTCGAGAAACAAAAACTCTTCACAACTCATCATCCTTGGGACATACATACATACTACAAAACAAGATAAAAGAAAGAGAGAACAAGGGGATCAGTAGTAACAGTAACTTATTTTGGACCCCGCCAAGAGCTCAAAAACATACTAGTAGTACAAAGTGGCGATCCAGAATTTTTGTAAAGGGAGGGCTTGAAATTTTTTTTTTCAACGAACCAAAAGAAGAAGAAGAAAATTTAAACAAGAAGAAATCTGCGGAAGTAATGTGTGGATATGCAAGAAAGGGGTAGGACTCTTGGGAAATTTAACCTAATTTTTAAAATATATATATATATATATACTACGCCGTCTCATTATAATTGTTACGGACCCACCTGACACGTATGCTAATACACATTTTTAACGATTAATAACTTAAATTGTGTACAATAAAAAATTATAAAAATTTGATATTTTAAAACTACAGGATTATTAGGCGAATCTAACAAGATCTCACTTGACTATATTTTTTCTTATCTAACTATGATAAAAATTCGAATCAAACTTAAACAATGAATAGTGCCAAAAAGTCAAACGTAACAATAAAAATGAGACAGAGGAAGTATAAAAAAAATATTGGGAGGGGGGCTGGAGCCAACCCCAGCCTTAAGCTGGGTCCGCCCCTGGCACTAGTACATAACTGTTATTAGAGTAGGGCTTGAAATGTGAAAGACTGATGATCATTCATCGTTTTAAAAAATTTCCGCACTCGTGAAATTGGAAAATTTGTCGCTTCATATATCCTTCAAATATTCCACAATTAAACTCGTTACTTTGGAATTTCAAAATTAAAATATTACTATTAATTTTTTAATTATAAGAAAGGAGTAGTGCTATGGTCAGAATATGATGTGGGTTCGTCGGGCCCGCGTTAAGGTCCAAATATGATGTTTACTTGTTGGGCCCTTGGTCCAAATATTCCCAAGCTAAAAAGTGCAGATAAGAAAGGCCCAATTAAGTTACGGCCCAAAGGCCCAATTTACATAAGTATAAACTCAAAAGAGGAAGTGTCTTGCACTCTTGCTACTCATCGACTCATCGCACGCTCTGCAATCGTGTTCGCAAATTTGAAGTTCTTCAGTTTCAAGTTTCAACCGTGTTTTCGGAAATTCCAATAGTGGAAAGGATCGAAGAATGGCAGACGAAGCAAATAGAACCGTAAGCGCTTGGATTCTGTGCCCGTCGATCCTCAGATACGTGTTTTTTGTTTTTATTTTTTCTCCTGATTTGTTAGAAAACATGTTTTAGGCATTTCTTGAAATCCAAGCTCGCATGATTGAAACCACTGGAAAATTGAAGCAGGTAAGTGTTCGTAGTTTTATACTTGCCTGTATTGAATCAAGAGTATCTATTGTATTTTATTTTATTTTGTTGGGAATTAGATGGAAACATGTGTAGGGTTTTTCTTACAGGTTCAGAATCAGGTGCGGACCAAAGAAGCGGAAAAGAAAAGGGCTTACTTAACATTGGAGGAGCTCAAACAATTATCACATGATACAAACACTTATAAATCTATTGGGAGAACGTTAGTCCTTAAAATGCCTAATTGTTTATTTGCAAATTTGTATTGTATGGATGTATTGTGTATTTGCATGCATATGGTTGTGGTCATTTAAAGGGGAACCCTTTGGTCTGCGACAATACTTCAAACTAGCACTGGTTTGATAGAAAGGAAAGCTAGCAAACCAGTCCCTATACTGTTTAGAAAGACAAGCAAGCGGTTTCAGTTGAATATAAAATGAGTTGGCTGTTTTTCTATTGTGGACTTTCTGAGTGATATCCTTTGCAGGTTTCTTTTGGAGCCGAAAGCGGTTTTGATGGAAGAGCAAGAGAAAAAGCTCAAGGATAGCGAAGAAGCTATCTCAAATCTGTTGGTATGATTGATGCCCAATTTTTGCTTGTGGAATCTCTTGTTACGGAATGTTTATTACTGAGATATAATGTAGGCTTTGGTACTAGGTGAGCTGGTATGAATATTAAAATCTTGTATTTCTTAGCTTTTGAACTTTGATCTCACTGTTTGGAATTTTGGATAAGAAAGTGCAATCATAATCGTTGAAATTTGAAATCTCTTTGCATCACCTCGTGGATGAATTGAAAAATATCCTTGGAACTAGTGCATCATAGTAGTAGAAACTACCCAAACTATGAGTGTCTATAATCTTATTCGTTATTATTTGAACTGATCAAAGTTTTGTACAAGTGATGATATTCAGTCAAAATGTCCAAAGTTTTACAAGTCAAACTTTTTGTACCATTGAAATAGGAATTCCTTTCTGGGATTGTTGCTGGAATATTTATTACAGCAATAGTTTTTAATAGTTATGGCTCTTTGTTTAGTTTTGTTTAGGGGCGAGGAACGTGTCAAGCAACTAGAACTCATCTCAAAATACTTGACTCGAACACGAAAACATCAAAACCAACCTACTCGATTTGCTTTCAGGTCGACCCGAGCATTATCAAGCGTCAAGTTACTCAATAATAAGTATTTTATTAACTACTTGTTTTGAAAGTAATAATTTTATTTGATGGTGTATATATTTACATAATTTAATGTAAAAAAATTAAAAAAATTAAAATTTTGAAGGTTAAGTTTTCAACAAAATATTTGAGCTTATACATTTAACTTCCTTAAATTTTGGATCTCAAACAATTTATAAATTTACAGTTTTTATTTTAGTTGTCAATATCAATCGAGAACAAAACTAGATCGATTAAATGTTAGTATGGTGTTCGGCTTATACTTGATTAACTTTCAACATTAGCATCAAGTCAAACTTAATCACCTTAGTGATTAAGCTTGGCTTGACTCGATCTCACTTTTGATTAATTAACATCTTGATTTTGAGATTTATGTATAACATAGTGTTATTTTTCATCTAACCTTTTTCTTCCACTCACAAGGGCTAGAGATCAATGAGTCAACAAAAGTATATTTTTCTAAAGAAGCCATATTACCAACTGCTGTAAGATGATAAAATTCTTATCATCTTAGGCTAAGAAGTTACGCCTGGGGGTATATTTTAGTTTGGTTTTCTTTAGGTCTTGAATATAATTCTTATTTTCTGGTTGTGACATTTTTTTTTTTTTCTGCAGCTCAATAGCTCATTAATTGTGTTAATTAGCTTAGTGCAAAATTGAAATGCCAATATTTAGTGTAATGAAGTTTCAATTTGATGTGGATTGCTTTTCATTAATGCCCCACATGCATTATTAACATTTTACTTCATTTGTAAGTAATTGTTTTTTAGAAGAAAAAAGTAGTTCATAAATACTCCATCCGTCCCACTAACTCTATCTTACTTTCCTTTTTGGTCCGTCCCAATACAATTGTCACATTTTCCTTTTAGGAAATAATTATATATTTTAGTTATCAAACTCTCTCTCATCACATCACATCAATAAATAAATACTCCCTCCGTCCCATTAATTTTGTCTCACTTTCCTTTTTAGTCCGTCTCATTCCAGTTGTCTCATTCCCTTTTATATAATTAATTACAAACCCACTCCCATCATATCACATCAATAAATAAATTTATTTAAATTTCAAACACACAACTATCACATCACACAATTACATCAATTAAAAATTCAAACTCATTACAATCACATCAACTAAATTCCAAATTTACCCCCACTTTAATACTAATCTACCCCTATATTAAATACTAACTATCCCCACATAAAATACCGTGCCTAAAAGTTTTGAGACACTTTTAACGGGACGGGGGGAGTATATTAAAATTTCAAACACACAACTATCACATCACATCTAAATAAATCAATTAAAAATTCAAACTCATTCAATCACATCACATGAATTCCTAATTTACCCCCACTTTAAACACTAATCTACCTATACATTAAATACTAACTATCCCCACATAAAATACCGTGCCAAAATTTTTGGGACACTATTAGTGGGACGAAGGGAGTGATTGTTTTGCATATTTGAATTGACATTGTGTACCTTTTTTTTTTTAATCTTCATTTATTATGATTCAACCATTTATAAATGAAATAAGGTTGTGTATTTAATAGAGGTATTTCAATGATTATATAAATTGTCTCATGTGAAGTTTTTTGTTTTTTGTTTTTGTTTTTGTTTTTTTTTGTTTTTGTTACAATTGACTCTCAAGCGTCGGCAAATGGGTGGTGGGAGTCATGCCACACAAATTGTGAAATGATAAATGGGAGGAATAGGGGGCCGAATAGGGATTAGAACCCCCAATCGTAAGGTTTGAAGTCAAGGGATTTGACCACTAGGTGAAATTTTAAAATATGAAGTTTTAAAATGACAACTTTTATGAATGGAGGGAATATTTGCAGTCTACTTTAATTTGATGATTGAACCTTTTGGTGCATAGGATCCATTTACATGATTACATTGAGATGGCATACTATAAAATTGAATTTGTAAAATGCATTTATCTACATGCAGCAGAGTCGAAACGCGCAGTTGAATGACTACAAAAATAATCTAAATATGTGGATTTGGTTAGAAAATTTGTTTATGCAAGTATTTGGTAATTGGTAAAAATGGTTAATGGGGTTGGTGTAGGATTATAATTCTTCTTTTAATTAGAAGAAAAGGATATCTGGTTTATTGTTTTCCAATTTAATAGTTCATGTTACAGCTTAACACGCCAGATTTTGTTTATTAAACACGAACACCCTCTTCAAGTTTAATTGGCCAGATCTACGTGACTTCCTTCAAAGCATTTTGGGCTTGTGTTATTTTCTTAATCTCAAGGGCATAAACTGCATAAGTCATCATTTTTTCTCTCTATTGTGATTCTAACCATTTTCTGCAACCTGAAAAGGCTGTAGCCCTGGAATTCATGATTTCTTATTGACCTTTTCAATGCATTGGCTCTTACCATGTTAATACCCTGAAAAATAATATTGTGATCAAATTTTCGATGCTGAAGAACAATATGTAGCAAAACTGTAAGTAGTCTTGAACCTCTGAAATATTGCAAGCTCTGCAAGTGAGATGAAAAAGGTATCCATGTTCTATGGTAGGTTTGATACAAGTTTCACACTTTAGAGCTTATATTTGAAACCTCATGGTTGCAGCATTAAATAAACTTAGATGTTAGATCAAGCAAATTATAGCATAATGTCAGAGTTTAATCTTTGTTGTCTGGAATGATTTTGAAGATTCATAATTCTTTAGGAGTTCTACAGCTTCTAAGGTTATGATATGCACAACAAAGTGATCTACAGGGTAGCAATAAGATAATTTTATGTGACTACTCACTACTCTTCCAATGAAATATGGATGTGGATATGAATTTATGGATACTTTTTGTTGCTTTCGTGGTCCATTCTTGCTTGAGTATTTGCATATGACTTAGTATTGTGTTTAAGCTGCATCATCACTATCGTTTGCAGTAATTGTAAAAAATTATTGTCTATTTGTAATATTCCAATAGCATATTTTGAGAAACTGAGATATATTGTTCACATGGTACAGAAATCCAAGGAGTATTTGGAGAAACAGATGGGCGAAGCCGAGTCCAGTTTGAGAGAACTTTTGCAACAGGATCCTGGATTGGCTCGTCAGATAATGGCCATGTCAGTATAAGTCTGTTTCCTCGCTCTTGCTGAATTTGTGTCACTATTATGCAATGATGGTTTTAGTTTGTGATGTTACACTCATTGGTAATGTTTATTGTACATTTAGCATGTAAAAGTTTTCATTTGCTCAGATTTGGTTGGAATTTTGTTTCTGCTTACTTTTCTTTGACCGTAGAGTTGACAAGTTGCATGAGCCAAAATTGGCATATGCTGATTTTGCTACAGCTTAAGGGCGGAATTGCTGAGTACTATAGGGATACAGGTTCATTTGCAACTCAGTATTTTCACCGTATTGCCTCAGCAAATGGCATGTGAAATCACACTCCAATATCCTTTCTTCAGCATTTAAAGCTGAATTGATTCTAGGTATTATTTTACTCCAATATATTTGCTGCTACATTTTCTGAATCCACACAGGGAAAACATTTTAAACACTCATTGTTTTAGAATGGCAGCTCTTAGTAATTGTCATGTGCCATATAACTTACAATATTTGTTGCTCTAATGCGTTGGAAATACGGCAAGGTGAAGTTTTTGATTTGCTTGCGGTGGATTTCTGGATCCAAAAGAATACCACCTTAGCCAATGAGTTTCAACAACACTGTTCTAAATTTTGATAGTTATATCATCCTGCAAAATTGGAGCAACTTTGAGCAATTTCTTTCCAGACAAGTTGGGGTGGCACATCTGACAACAGTGGTCTGTCTGGGGTATTTCTCCAGTCACATACTTCTGATGGTCTCCATCTCATAATTTAAGATCCAGCTGCGGCCTCAGCTGTGCTAAAGTGGGTTGAATAGCCGGCCTTTGGATATGATTTCTTTCAAGGCTTTTAAGGAATTACTATTATTATTATATCAGTTGTATGGTGATAGACTTATCACCGCCTCACCGGTGTGAGCCCTGAATATAAGGAATGGCAACCTTTTTCCCTCTCGTCGACTCCTATGTAAAATATGTAATAGCCTGGTCTCAACACGGGTAGCTTTTATTGTTATTATTACAAACTTCACTGCATTTTTCCATGTACCATGAGACCACAGGCATTATCTTTATGAGTACCATACTACCAAATACCAATGGCAAGTTCAATGTTGCATATCAGTCTGAGAAATGGATTCAGAGGAGAGAAGTACATCCCTTCACTTCCTCCACATGACTCTTGGATGCAAGGGCGAAAGTAGGTATACATATGAAATATTATTTCCTTCAATCAAATCTCTTCAACAGTTTCTCCTTCCTCAACGACATACCTATATTGCCCAAGTGGATGCTGCTGAAGAATTCCTTCATGATGAGTATTCTAGACATTGTGAGCTATCACTGGTGAATTAATGATCAAACAATGAAAGGTTTTCTGAAATTGAATTTTGTTTATTACGGCAAATGCCAACTTTTACTTGCTTCTCTTTGCACAGAAAAAGCGAATGATCAAATTGCACCCGATACCAGCGACAATTGAAATTCATAAAAATTGTTACAATAATTACATGAGAGTATTTTGTTGAGTTTGATTCACAAAAATTGACAATTCCTCTCCAATCTCCAGAAAGCTATGGAAAATGAAGTTTTCCATCACATTTGAACATGATTCCATGTTTTATTCCAAGCCTATCGCTATAGACACAACCATAGAATAATACCGCATGCTTTACTACTGTACAATGTGTCGAGATGAGAAGTCATACCCGGCAGTGTGTAAACTACAAAAAGGGCCAGGCACGGGGAAAGTTGCAACACCATGAATGCAAATCCTGCAGCATCATGTCAGCACAAAAAAATGCAAAAACAGTGGATCAACAAGACTTAATCAATGGTTTCTGGCCAAAGGCCTATGTCTTGGGGGTATACCTGCAAGTGTTGTACGGTCATAAATGCAACAAAAAAAGAGAAGCATAATTACACATCAAACATCATCCTTCACCACTAAATTCAGCAGTTAAAAATCCATAATCCGGATAAAAACAAAGAAAAGGGAACATGAAAACAAGCAGTCATCCATCATAAGCTTTCTTCCATTGTTCTCTATCTGAATTACGACTGATACATACATAAACGCTGCCAACACCAAAATCACTTCATCTCCTTTCTAATATTCAATCAGCGGTCATTGGTTGACTAATGCAGCACCTAAAACGAGCTTTTCTGACTGTTGTCATGATCTCAGTCTCTGCAGCCTCCAGCATTCTCACTACCTCACTGAATGAGGGCCTGACATCCGGGTTACCATCCCAGCACAGAGTCATGATCTGGTTTAGAGCAGGAAGGCAGTCATGGGGAATTGTTGGGCGGACACCTTTGTTGACAACAGCAAAGGCTGCCTGAACAGCAGTCATGTTCTGGAATGGAAGCATGCCTGTGATAAGCTCCCACAGCACTATCCCGAAGCTGTATACATCGACTTTATGGGTGTATGGCCTGTGCTGGATCATTTCGCTGAAATTTCAGAGCAAAATGAGCTTTCATTTAGCAATGGGATATGAGTAAACATAGGCATACTAGAAAGGATAGAGAAAAAGGCACTGTTCCTTGAATGGAATATTAAATGGATGTACGGAACAGTTGGTACAAAGGCCAAGAATCCGGTCGCAAATTCAATCACTAGCCCCACACAATATATGTTATTGTAAACAGATGTCTCATTCCACATTTTCTAATTGAATACTATGCCTACAAAACATCATAAGTCAAACAATTAAATCGACACAACCCTCACGGCATAGCACGTGTCAGCGGGCACTAGTGTGTGTATATATATGTCTTTATCTCAGAAAAGTGATTATTACCCCAATATACTTTCATGGGCTCCAATCATTATATACTACGATTTATGACCAGAAAAGCAAGCCAATTAAATATACTACCTCCGTAGTTTGTATGTTTTTGACATTGGAATAGTTGACACTATTCACACACAGATTTTCACTTAAAGTTTTATCATAGTTATATAAGTTAAAATATAGCCAAGTGAGCTCTTTTATATTCGTCTCGTCGTGTAGTTTTTAAATATTGAACTTTTAGAATTTTCACTTGTACCAAACTTGAGTTATTAATGGTTAAAAATTTGCATTGGTTTGCGTGAAAAGTGGGAATGTAATAAACTTTGTGATACGGAGGAAGTAATTATTAATTACTTCCAACTCCACATATTGTAAAAGTACATAATATAGATAAATTCTAAAAGGAAAACCCTTGATACTGGAGATAATCATTAATCAAAGTTTAGTTATTATAGTACAAAGAAAGTGTCACCAAGGAGTATGCCACTTCTCCCAAAAATTTGGTTTTAGTTGCTCCAACCTGTGTGATCCTTCGCAAACTCAAGAAAAGATTGAAACTTTGAGTAAAAAAAAATCATCCACAGCATGGATATCAACAATCAGATATGGCCAGACACTATAAAAGATTTTCCCAATATGAAAGAGGAAAAAGAATGGGATAAGAAGATAACAGTACAAGTAGAAATAAAGCTTCTTCGTTGTCCACAACTTATAAAAACCAGAAACTCTTTCAAAATGTCAAGTTGTCAACGTGGCCACGTACACACATCACAGCCAATCATTCGTTTATTTAAAAAGAGGGGGGAGGGAGCGCTAAAAAAGACAGTAATTGTAAGAACATTTTGATAAAAGACCATGGTGACATATGATACAATATCTACAACCCACACACAGGGATACTAACTTAGATGATGATGAGGGGATTTCCATAATAATAGCAACAATAATAATTAAAAAAAAGGATTAGAATTTAAGCAATAAATAAATGTACAAGGTATGCTGACCTGTCAGTATTGTATAGTACTTCTGGTAAATACCTCAGATAATTTCATATGGAAACTGGTGTGAACATACCCAGACACCACTCAAGTATAAAAGAACTTTTCTTGTTATGGAATCATAAAAAAAGTAATTTGCAAATTTCGAATATTACCGTATTGGCTTTGAAAGAACTGACCTTATAAAGAGAATAGTGAAGTTCTAAGGCTAAGTAATTCATCGGAAGTTTTAAAAAGTGTATACGTGCGAGAGCCGAGAGAGCATCCAATAAGCAGTAGTTCAAACATCAGATGTAAAAATAAATCTACAAAAGCTGCAAGAAGACAAAAGGTGTCAGATATTAGAAATTAGATACTTACGGGGCCATCCAACGATATGTGCCTGTCTCCGGTGTCATTCCTTCTGTCTGCACTTCAATACGGGCCACTCCAAAGTCAGCAATTTTAATGGATTTGTCAGCAGCAATCAGAAGATTGTCTGACTTTAGATCCCGATGGATCAAATTCAGCCCATGCACATACTCCATCCCCCTAGCAACATCCAAGGCCTGCTTTACCGCTAATTTCAAGGGCACAGAACGATTCTGTCGTTTTGTTAAGAATTGTCGCACTGAGCCACCCTTGGCATATTCAGTGATAATACACCAGACCATGGGTTTGCGGCATGCGCCAATAAAGCGAACAATATTAGGATGCCTCAAATTTGCAAGCATCATTACTTCCTGTTGAAACTGCTGCTCCATCAATTGTCTTCTGTCGGCATCATTATCCGGCCTCTCCAGAAGCTTAATTGCAACATCTTGCCCATTATATGTGCCTCTGTAGAGTTTTCCAAAAGCCCCCTGAGCAAACGCAGGCCCCATATTGAGCTTTTTCAGATCAATATTCCATTGATCATAATCCCCAAGGTCCTCAGTTGGAAATCGAGGGTCCATCAGAGCTTGAGCTAGAGCATCATCCCTCAGCCCATGGGACACTCTTCCACGATTGACACTCGCAGCGACAGAATAATCTTTTACACGCTTGAGGCCTTGATGGCCCAAGATGCGAGTGTGTGATTCATTCGATCCAACACTGCTGTCCACTGACATCGCAACAGAACCTCCACCATTACTCATCTGCAAGCTTCCATAACTTTCAACTGACATGTTTGACCCCTCAAGCTTGTGATAGAGATTTTGAGGGAATTCATTATCATGGATATTGTTCAGGCCTATGATTCCTTGAAACTTTGGACCCTCCAACATTTTCCTATTTCCAATGAACAAAGTGACTGAACTGTAGAATGTTGAAAATGGTCTATATCTTCTACATCAACATTTCCCAGCTTCAAGTCCCTCCAAAACCCTAAAGATACATAGAGAAAAAGAATCACTGATTAATTAGCACTAATGAAACATTCCACTGCATGTGTGGAAGAATATACAATACCATATAAACAAAATAAATCAAACTAACAACGCAATCCAATTGTTCTAGAACTAAGTAATCAAAACCAGAGTATTTCTTTAGATGGACATTGCATTTAAAAATGTGTACTCATTAAAGAAATGCAACAAAATTAAAGACTTGTAAAGAAGACATGGATTACAATCAAAACATAGTCTACATCGACAGTCAATATTAACAATTAAGAGAGTAACTATTCGAATTTTAAGAAAACAATGTATTGCTTCTCCTTTAGAGCAATATTGAATAAAGTTCTAAATTTTCCATAAAGAAAGAAACAGTTGCTTTCAATTACGATGATTTGATTGCCCATCACTTGTTTATACAATCAAAGGCATAGTGAAGTAACACACACACATCAATCTATAAAGACCACCAATAGCAATATAGAAGCTAAAACTTTATGTCTTCAAAATGTACAAAATGGTCAAAGAAAATTTCTTATGAAGGTTTTGATTTTTAAGGAATCCATATTCCGCATCCGTCCAAAAACCGTTAGAATAAGGTACTCGATATTAATGAAGAGTGTACAAACTAGAACTTTTGCGACACTTTTAATGATCTAGATTCGCATCTTGAATCTTGATCAACAAATAGATAAGTTACAATTTACAACCACTGGCATTGACCAGATGAAGCATGAACTATAATCATTCACAAAAAGTATAATAAACAAGCAAATACCTTCACATCCAACAAAAGGCTCTAAATAATAATATACTAATAATTAGAAACCTAGATTACATTAAAATCTGCCCAGATACCTCCCGAGCTTTGCCTAATACTGAAACTCATTTATCTCAAAAAACACCAAATCCAGAAGTTCATACAAAAAATCATTTCTCCCTACCCATTCACCCAAGGCCGCAAGTTCTTTCTCATCAATTAGCTATGATTGCAGCTGTTATAAATCAAAACCTTCAGTAAACCACAACACATAAGCCCCTAAAACCAAAAGCTTTACCCTAAAAACCATACAATCAGAGGCTCGCACAAGCATAAAAACCTCCTAAAAAAGGAATCCAACTAAAGCCCCATCAAAATCAAACCACACACCAAAACATCACACAAAGGAAACCCCTATCAAATACCATAAACCCTTCAATTCAACCGCACAAAATAAATCACAAAAAATCAGTGATCCAAGATCAAATAAGCTTAACAAAGAAGAAAGAAACGGAACAAAGAACCCTACCCCGATTAGGACGCCCTAGAGGTTCCCTGTTTCAAGTGATGAATTGACAGAAAAGCCGATAGAATTCAGCAGCAGCGAGTTCCCAAATTCCCCTCCCCCGCAAGGCCGTTTGATGTCTGACGGAGGCAACACGCAAAGGTAGCAAGAAAGCAACGCGGGGGGCGTGCATCAAGGGGCGACAATTCTAGAGAGAGAAAGTAGCGGCACGGAATTGAAAGACATTTAGAGAGAATTGTCCGAACTGCACAGCTCTCTCTCCATTTCTGGTCTTCGTCCCACACTCCCACCCTTTTCTATTTCTATTTTCCTTTTCTTTTTCCTTTTTCTATTTGTAACCAAAATAATAATAATAAAATAATAGTCTTAATTAAAAGGGAGTTGTTATTTGTTCCTGTGCTGGACGTGGGACCCATCCCCAAGGCCTAATCGTGGCCGTCCATCTACTGAATCTCACGGTGCGTGGGCCCCCCCAATAGAAGTGCTGAGCGAATAAGTCGCACGCGCCAGTCAATGAGAGTGGGACCCATGCTTATGATTTACTCCTGTGTATTTTCTTTTAAATTTATTTTTACAAAAAAGTGAGTGAGTTGAAGGCGTCCAAGAAATGCAGCGTAATATATGTACGTACTTCATCCAGTTGCTTTAAAATGCTTTTTTTTTTTCAAAAAAAAAATTAATCTTTAAATCCATAATAATACTACAGTGTTCTTTAAGCTTACCAATAATAATGTTTACGTATAACTTTATTTTTCGTATATTAAATTTATTTTTATCAAAAATACCCCAATCATGCATTACTTGATTTTTTTTTATTTAATTTTTTGCTGGAACATAACTGATCTTTTTAAGTGTAATTTTACCCAAAATAATTATTTATGTACGGAATGCATAAATATTACAAGAAGAGTTAAGACTTAAGAGTATAGGTTTTGCTGGAGTATAATTGAAGTATTTATTTTATAAGGAAGAAAAGTAAAAGGATCTTAGCTAAAGGGATCCAAGTAAGAATCAAGCCAAGAGGGAGTTAGGAAAGTCAATCATTCTCTTATCTTACATTTTTATACAATATAGAATATTTTATTTATAAATTTTATTGAAAGATTGATTTATTATTTACTCCATCCGTCCCACTAATTCTGTCTCACTTTCCTTTTTGATGCATCCCATTACAAATGTTACATTTCCTTTTTAGGAAATAATTAAATACTTAATTACCAAATCTACCCCATCACATCAAATCAATAAATAAATGTATTAAAATTTCAAACCACTATTATTAATAAATTCAACTCACAACCATCAAATCACACATAAATAAATCAATAAAAATTTTCAATTTCATTACAATCACATCACACAAATTACTAATTTATCCTTACTTTAAATACTAATATACTACTTCTACATTAAATACAACCAACTTCACATAAAATCCCGTATCCAAAAGAAACGAGACGTTATAAATGGGACGGAGGGAGTACTTTTTAAACGGGTCAAATATCAATCAATCACGAGTGACTAATCTATTAAGTCAACTAATATGATTCGGGAGCGAATTATGACATCACAATAGTTCTATTCTAAGGACATCCACAGTGATGTGGTAGCAATCAATGTACTATTGTGGTAGCAATCAATGTACTACCATTCACTATCTGCAATTCACAATTGTAGCCACAAAAGTTGAAATAGCAAAAAAATTCTCACTATCTGCAATTCACCATTGTAGCCACAAAAGTTGAAATAGCAAAAAAATTCAAGTTTCTTCTGTCACTACCGGGAAAGTAATAATTACTTGCAGCTTTTGATGTTTTTTAATTGAGAATTTTGATTATAAAAAATGAAAATGAATTAAATAATATGTAATGAAAAATAAATAATAGAGTAATAATGAAATGTGGGTCCAAGCATATAGTAAAAGTTGGGTAGTGTTGTTGTGAAAAAGTTTAATGATATAGGTAGTAAAGTAGATAAATGCTGGTGTGGCGCACATATGGAAAAAAAAAATGAAGTAGTGATGTTGTGGATGCCCTTATAGTCGTTGTAGGGATCAATCATAGTTGTTTTTTTTGGTACCAAGCACAGTGTCAATCACCACTAGATCAACCAACAATGAAGATTTCAATTTTAATTTTTATTATTTTTGGTACAATTGACCGGAACATCGACAAAAGCGAAAATTAACAACTCTACGTAAGGGAGAAAAGAGAAGAGACTCTAGAGTCTAGGAAACAAAAAGCAAGAGAAATACGCAAACATAAGAGCATTTAGGAGAAAGCTCAGGTAGTCAAAATTTTTACCGACTTTAGCATCTCTCCGGGCTAATGAATCGACAACAACATTCCCTTTTCTAAGCACATAACAAAAGGCCGACGTCAAAGCACTTTGAAAGAGGCGACAAGCCATATGAACCATGCACACAACCAATGAGAATTATCCACACCCTCTTAAATAAGTCGAATGGCCTTCAAAGAATCTGAGTAACAATATTTGAACTCCCTGTAGAATCCCCTGTAGCTCCATCACTAGAATCCCCTGTAGCTCCATCACTAGATTTCGAGCTACCCAATAGAACCAACCCTCGACACAACTTCCATCTCCTTTTCGAATCACCCCCTCCAAAACCTTAACCTACATGGGTTACGTTGCCAAAGGAGCTGCAATTCACATGCATCACGATGATAGATTTAACTTAATCTTTCATGTCACTATAAACCTTTCCTAGGGTTTAGTTTTCCTTTCATGCTTTCTTTTCTTTTGCCTTGTGATTAAAAACAATTAAAGATTTTTGCTTCCCTAAGATCATGCATCTGTCTTTGAATATAAACGAATGGGATATAAAAAGTTGAAGAGTAAATATATAAAACCAGCTTATAATTCCAAACAATCTTTTTTTTAAAAAAAATGATTAAATAAATTATAGTATATAATTAAATGAAAAAAATGAGAAGAAAATGTTTTACTTAAAACATACTCGATAAATGATAAATTAGATATAAATATACCCTTCATGTTCATTATATATAATTCACTTTAAAAAAAAAAACAGAATTGGTAGCTATCTGGATTCAGTAGTTAATATTTACTAGCTAACGAAATCGTTAGCTAAAGTAAAAATTTTCTTGTAGTGTTTGGAAGGGGAGATTTTGAATTATAACTTCTCTACATTGAGTACTGTTTTGTGTATTCTCTCTGCCATGTTTATGAAAGAAAAAGAGTTTTGCAATTCCAGGCATGAAATTTAAGGTTGGGATGTGGGTTTTTGTTGCAGACATTAGTGAGGCCGGAAAATGGTGTGTATTCATTAATATTGTACCATAAAAAGGAAACAGTTACAATAATCAACCAAATAGCTATAACGACGTTGCGAGCGGCTGTTAATAAAACTGAGCATATGCACATATAATTTTCTTTCTATTAGATTTAATATAATGAATGCATCTTATATAATTGACTTCTGTTAGAAGCAATTCAAGAAAACAAAAAAGAAGTGTTGGATAGTATATTGTATTGCATGAAAACTAAAAAGGGTACTCATTGAGCCCAAGAAAGCCCATAACTTTTAAGGTTTTGCCCCTCTATGGGCCCGGGCCCAAGGTTCAAAAGAGGTAGAGATAGAGGCTGGCTGTGGCCCAAATTTTCACTTTGGATTATTGTACATTTCATTCAAAATAACTACTACAATTTTAGACCGGTCGCTAAAATTGTGGTAGCTAACGAATTTTGGTCGCTAAAATATGTTACATAATAAATTTCATTTGCTAAACTCTTTATAACCGAATTTTACCAAAAAATTTCAGTCGTTAGAACAAAAAATTCTTATAGTGATACTAGTTTTCACTCAATTCATACCGAGGAATTTGATTCATTAAAAAAAATTAGCATAAAAATATTACTATTTAAATAATTTGCATTAAAATTTGCATTTTCTAATTTTTTAATATCACAAAATTGAAGTAAGTAAAATATATTTTTCAAATTATTCAATTTTAGTTAAACAAAACTAATTTTCTTTTCTCATTTTCTATTTCTTTACTAAAAGTAATAAATAAATTACAATCATAAATAATATTTATTATATTGTAATAATAAAAAAATAACATTGCGTAAATGAAATTTATATTATGAATATAAATAAATGACAGAGTATAATAATAATAATAATTATTATTATTATTATTATGAATAGATAAAACAAGGTATTATTATAATAGATTAACTACTATTATTAATTTTTTTTTACAATAAATGGTAAAACAAGAATAAATATAATAGTGAAAAAATAAAACTCATCGAGTACTGAAAAAAAGAATGAATAATAATGTTTACTCAAATTTTTTTATTTGATAAAAAAATAATGTTTAGTGATGCGGAGAATTCTCTATTATAAATGAATGAAAAACATAGAAGGATTTTCTCTGCAAGACTGAAAATTTTTATTAGTCCAACCATTAATTATAAAACTTTTGTCATACACAACATTAGTATATTTTTAGAATATAATATACTCATTTAGTTTTAAAAATTGACTAATCATGTATTCTTTTAAAGAATTATTCAACAAACCCACATTAAAGTAAATAATTGTGCCAAAAAATACATACTTAATTATTTATAATGTTATATATCAATTATAAATCTCTGTATCTCATTTTTAATTTATACATTAAAAAATATATCCAAATTTTATTTTCTTAATAATTTTAAAAATATAATATTATTTAAATAAAAAACCCGCAGGGCGGCCCACATAATCCGCAGCCCACGTGTGAGGCAGGTCGGGCCTAGGTAGTTTGAGCAAGGGTTGTTAAAATTGCGATCTTGATTGTGGTAGGATCTGGATCCTAACCATAAAAATGATCCGGATCGCCTTAGGATCGTGGTAGAATCGTTAGGATCGTAGGACCATGCGATCCGATCCTAACCTCTATTTATTTATTTATTTTTCTGGGAGCAAAATTACTTATTGTTTCTGTTTCTTTCTGGTTTTGGTTATGCTATTTTTTTTGTCAATTTTGTTTAATATATATCTTTGAAATGTTGAACCCAGAATGGTTGAATTATGTGTTAGTGTTTAATTCCATTATATCATGAATAAGAATGCTATTAACTATCAAATTCTTGTTCAAAATGGATCTAAAATAGATATTTCCAATTCTAACTATCAGCAGTTTTGTGAGATAATTAACAGGCATTAATTTTAAAAAATATAAATAACAATTTTCATAGGATCTTAGAATCCCGATTCGATCCTACGATCATGATCTTGCAAAGACAAAAACGATCATGTATAGGATTCCAATCTTAATAACCTTGGTTTGAATCCGCCCCTTTTAGGCCCGCCCCCGTTCAAGCCCACAAAAACATGAGCCCTCGCGCGGGTCGGCCTGCAGGCCTGTTTCGATACTTTTATTAACATCCAACACACACCTCATCGGGTCTAACATTTTAGCACCCTATCCAATCCTTTTTGAAAAGTAAAACATTTGAGCAAAGTTTATAACAAAATGCTTTTTGAGGATTATTATGATTACTAGTATTAATTTGTTTTGCAACATTCGAATGTTGAATTAATTCATTAGTGCGCATTTGGCATCAGTATTAATTGCAGAATCGGCATCAAGCTAAGACCTAATAATAGGGTAGAGAAAAAAATTACTATAATTTGTGCATGGTTGGGAAATGTTGTAAAATATGTTGGTCTAATCATTGATTGTGGTTTTCTAGCAAAATGAGATGTAAAAAATGAAAAACTCAATCGTTAATAATGATAATAATAATATGATGATCGTCAATCAATTTATATATATAGTGCATGTTAATTATTATTTTTTTTTTTCCGGATATACAATAATGCAAATTAATTATGTTTAATTAACTAGCTAGCTAGTACATATGGAGTATATTGTTATGAGATGTATAATCCCTTACAATTGAGGCAGTCTTCAGCGCTCAGTACAGTCCAACAAATCCACGCCGCTCATGAACCCATCGATGGTGCAGATCAATTCTGGCGTCGGACACCCTGGACCTTCACTGATCACTCTACTCCCTCCTTCCATGGATTCTTCTTCACCTCCCTCACATTCCTTACAGCTTTCCAGACAACACTGTTGCACTTCAATCCGGACCCCAACGCCAATTGCCACACCCGATCGCCTTTGCTGATCCTGTTTTCAGCTTCCAGGTACGCCAATTCGTACCAAATGCTGCTGCTCGAAGTGTTCCCGAATCTCTCCAGCGTCTTCCTCGACGCCTCCATGTACTCGTCGGTCAGGTTCAGGTTCTCCTGGATGTAGTCCAGGACCTTCCCGCTCGTCGCCAGTATGCAGATGTGCTCGAACGCCAACTTGTAGTCGGGGATGTAGGGTTTCGACGTCCTGCCGTCTCGCCTCCTGCGGATTAGGGATTTGAGGAAATTGAATTGCTCCGATACGGGGAGGACGAGAGGGCTCAGCGTTGTGATGTTGGCCTTCAGGGCCTGTCCGCCCAGCTCTATCACGTCTTTGCTCACCGACAGCCCCTGTCGCCCCTCGGAATCCTCCCGGAGATATATGCTCCTGAAGCTCCGGTCGTCCATGCCTTTGTGCGTTCGAACTAACTGTATGCAGAACAAGAAATTATATTGACTAATTCTTCAATTTCTTTAATTTTGAGAAATGAATAATTACAGTATACTATGATTTGGGGATTTAGGGTTTTTGTACCTGTTTAAGTTGATACTTGGAGCGCCACCGGTCAAGGCGGCGATTGGAGAGGATGACGGCAGCGGCGCCCATTCGGAGGAAGCAGTTCGGGAGGAGCATGTCGAGTTCGTTCCCGGCGTACCAGGTGAATCGAATGACCTCGGTGCTGACAATCAGCGCATACGACGATGGAAATGCGTTTAGGAGGTCGTTGCCCAGGTCCACGGCGGCGACGCCGGCAGCGCACCCCATGCCACCGAGGTTGTAGCTTTGGATCCTGTGGCTGAGCTTGTAGCGGTTGACAATCATGGCGGAGAGGGACGGCGTTGGATTGAGGAGACCGCAATTGACGATGAGGATCCGTATGTCCTTGGGATTTACGCCGGTGGCAGCGAAGAGATCATCCACCGCCCCGAACATTAACATCGCCGCCTCCTCGCGGCCGCCTTGGAATTCGCCGCGGGAATAGCCAGGCTGGAACACTGCCCGCGGCAGATAAGTCTGGTCGCCGATGCCCGAGGTCTTGAGGACCCGTCGCTGGAATTCGAGGGCTTTGTCGTTGAACTGGCCGGATTTTTTCGCTAGCTCAATATATTCTTCTTTTGTTATCTAAATTAGTATGTATTAGTGAAATTAAATGTATTGCAAGCATGCTTCAAATTTATGAAGTATAATTTTTTTGAGAAGCGCTAGGGAATTTTTTTTTTTTTTTTTATGTAAGTGGCACACTATAAATTAAACACCCCTAATAACTAAATAATACTCCGCACTACAAAATTGTTAGTAATTAATCAAACGATTGAATTTAAAACCTTTTCGTATTGAAAGCATTGGTTTTTTCCACAATATCACATTACTATCCTATTTATTATTATTATTTTTTTTTATGTGAAATTGTGATAATATATCATTGTTTTGGTGTACAATGGCGGATACACATAGCTAGGGGGTTGGGGGGCCGCCTCCCCGAGTTCAAAGTTTGCCACTAATTTTTTATATAGCTATGTATATTTTAGTTACGGTAGAAAATATTTTTATGTAATTCCGCCCCCCGAGCTCAAACTTCGTCATTAATTTTTTATATGGGTGCATGAATTTTATTTATAGTAGAATGCATTTTCCTGTAATTTACGCAATGGAGAAGATGAATGGGAAAAAGAAGATAACATATTTCTTTGTTGGTGGATTTCTTAACATAGGCTCATATATTCTTCAATCTTAATAAATAACATAATAAACTTCGCCCACCATATAAAGTTGTAACTAGACTACGGAGAGCATGTTTACCGGTTTATGATATTAGCATTGGTCATATCTATTGCGACTACTACGGTTCAAAGATTTTTAAAGATCTTTTTCTACATTGAACTTTATTAAGAGAAATTTGCGTGTAACACAACGGGAGATGATTTTTTTAGTGACTCCTTACTATGTTATATTGAAAATGAAAAGGTTTTATAACATTTTTTTTAGAAAAAAATATCGACTTTAAAACAATGGACTTAAAAAAATTATAATAACACAGTGATCCCAAAAGTATACATATATTATATGAAAGAATCAATTTAGCTACCGAGTTATTCGGTTCAGTTGCTAGCTAGACCTTTGGTAGCTTATATGAGTTATTGCACATGGAATTATTAGCTAGCTTGTTACCAAACTATGTAATGTCTTAATTAAATTAAAAGTAGGGTGAAATTAAAGAAAAATAGTTGTTGAGAATGTACCTTGAGTTCATCGGGAGGAAGGAAGCAAGTGAAATCAACAAGATATGTGGCACAAGGAGTCAAATCTAGATAAACATAGATAAACATGGCCAAGATGGCCAAGAAGACAAGGGTGTTGAAGAGGCTGAAATAATCGGTACTACTGTTAATAATGTCGAATGCAACCTTGCCAACTTCCGTACCAAACGCCAGTACCAAGACGGATGCACCCACGAAATACATACCGTGGTTGATGAGATACCCATAGCCAAGTTTGACATATTTAAGGTTGACGGAGCTCAAAAAGTCGGGCAACCCACGATGAACCTTGACGGAGAAGGTTGGGGAGCCGGCATATGGACCGGAATCCTTGATGCCTTGCTTCACAATTTCTGGTGAAAGGTACTCATCGTTTCTTGACGATCTTGCCATGGTGATTGATAGGTCACTTTTGGAGGATATTGGTTATGAGCATGGCAAAAGTGTGTCCAAATAAGTATAAAATGGGTAGGAGGAAGAGTGCCACAAGTCAAGAAATTAAGAAGATGACCTTTTAAATAGGTTTGGTTTGTGTTTCCGATTCCCAAAAAAAAAAAAAAAAAAAAACTAAAAAATAAAAAATAAAAAATCAATGCATGTAATTTCTTTTTATAAAATAATTTAATTTCAAGTTACTCAGTATATTAGTCAACAAATTTGGATGAAACTAAGTACTCCCTCCAGTCCCACTAATAATGTCTCATTTCTTTTGTGTACGATATTTTATGTGGGTTATTTAGTTAGTATTTAATGTAATAGTAGATTAGTATTTAAAGTAGGGGTAAATTAAAAAATTATATGTAATGTGATTGTAATATGTTTGAATTCTTAATTGATTTATTTATGTGTGATATGATAGTTGTGTGTTTGAAATTTTAATATATTTATTTGTTTATTTATTAATGTGATGTGATGGTTGTGGGTTGGATAATTAAAGTATTTAACTATTTTCTAAAAGGAAAATGTGACAATTGTAATAGGAAATATCAAAAAAGAAAATGAGACGGAATTAGTGAGACGGAGTGACTATATATAGGGGTGGGCACGGTTCGGTTAACCTGAATTTTTCAGGTATTTGTATTTGTATTTGAACCGGGCAAATACTTCATTTCAGTATTTGTATTTGTAACCGGAGTCCTCGGTTAACCGGGGGTTCGGTTTCAATTCGATTCAGCGGTTAAACGATTCGGTTCGAATATTTAAAATCTACGAAACTCAAAGATTTAAGAAATGAAAACTTGATTATACATTTTAAGAGGGTCGGACCAGGTTATTACACTACAGAAAAATTATATATATACCTATGGAATTTAGTGATTCTTTTCAATGTTATCAAAATATGTTAATATATGTAACAAATCTTAGTGTAGAGGTATATTTCAATAATAGGGTATTCTGAAAGAAAAAAATCAATATAGGCTTATTATGGTGATATATTTTTATAATTAGCTCTTTAGTTTTTTATATTTATTTTATTATATAATTAATAATTAAATGAATAATGATATACTATTATCTATATATAATTTTATACCATCAAATGTCTATAATATTTACAATATATATAACTTTTAAAATAAAATAAATATATTCGGTTCGGTTCGGTTAACCGGGGAAAAAAATTAAAGTATTTGTATTTGTATTTGAACCGGACAAATATTGGAATATGATATTTGTATTTGTTCCGGGATCTTCGGTTAACCGGAAATTCGGTTCGATTTCGATTCGATTCAGCGGTTCAACGAATCGGTTCGAATATTTTGCCCACCCCTAACTATATATTAAGATGATCTATGCTTTATTGCTAAACAAATTTAATGAGGTTAAAATTCCATCAATCTGGTAAAAGTAGTTATTAGTAATAATGAGGTAAAGATTCGATTGAAATTCTAGTACGACATTTGATATTTTCATTATTATTGTTTCCGGAAATTTTTTTGTAGTGAAATTCAAATATATTAATCATAATTTATTATGACCTAAAACAATTAATCGCTACAAACATACTCCTCCGTTCAGATATAGTTGGCGTTTTAACACAAATTCCACCAACCAAGAAATGTGTGATTATTGTTTCACTTTCCATTGTTGCCCCTCCTCTTTTTACACACAAATCAAGAAAAAGTAAGGTTAGAATGGAGAAAAAATGTGTAATATTTATGACAATAAGAGGATAATATTGGAGAAACATGATATAAATATGATAAGTGACCACTATTTTAGAACACCTTTTTGTTTCTATAAAGACAACTAAAAAAACGGAGGAAGTAAATCAGTTTTGTAGTATACTTTACTGTAGTAAAAGGTGTTGCAAAATTATTATTAAAAGCTTTACAGCACCCGAAAGTAAACAAAATTTCAATGGCCTGTGTTGCAACACACTTTAATTTAAGGTTGGAATTAAGGAAAAAGGTTGACTACTAAACCGAATCTCGAGAAGTTATTAATCTATGGTGTATTCATATTTTGTAGTACGTAAATTTTGGAAAAAAGGCCAAATATATTCATTTTGTTTCAAAAAAAATCAAATCTATCCTTTTTCTATTTTATTACCGAATTTATTCTCTACATATGCTAATTATATCCGGAAATATCCTAAATTCACTAATCGTGGAATGCCTGCTGACGTGGTAATAAATTAATTTAAACCCTACACGCTGGATGGGATTTGAAGTGTCTCTTAATTAGGGCTGGGGAAAAATACCGAGTATACCGCATACCGCACATGCCGTATCGAAAAAAGAAATATCGAAATTTTCATTATATCGTAATTTTCGGTACGGTATCGTACCGAAAAAATTCTCCGTACCATATACCTTACCGAACTTTACGGTATGAAAAATTTCATACCGTTGCCGTACCGAACATTTCGGTATACCGATCTTCGGTATACCGAAAGTTTCGGTATGAAATATTTCATACCGTTTCCATACCGACATTCCGGTAAGTTCGGTATATACCGCTATACCGAACATTCAGTACATACCGACGTACCGTATCGCGGTATATACCGACATACCGAACATTCACTACATACCGACATACCGGTATTGCGGTATATACCGGCTTACCGAACTTTCGCTATATACCAACATACCGATATTACGGTATATAACGGTATCGCGGTATATACCGATACCGTGGTATATACCAAAGTTCGGTACGATAGCGATATACCGCGGTATCAAAAAATTTATACCGTTACCGTACCGAAATCTTACGGTACGGTATGATACCATACCGAAAATTGCGGTATATCGAAAATTTCGATATTTTCGGTATTTTTTCGATACGGTATGTGCGGTATGCAGTATATTCGGTATTTTTCCCCAGCCCTAATTGAGACACACTTCAAATTCGATCCAACGTGGGTTTAAGTTAATTTATTGCCACGTCAGCATGCATTCCACGATTAGTGAATTTAGGATATTTCCGGATATAATTAGCATATGTAGAGGATAAATTCGGTAATAAAATAGAAAAAGGATAGATTTGGCTTTTTTTTAAACAAAAAAGATATATTTGGCCTTTTTTCCCGTAAATTTTATTTGTAACATATAGTCATATACTTCCTCCGTTTTTTAATGTTTGAACCCACCCATCACGCAGTTCAATGCACATTTTAAACAAGTTATAACTCAAGTTCGGTACAAGTAAAAATTCTAAAAGTTCGATATCTAAAAACTACAAGACGAGACGAATATAACAAGATCTCACTTGACTATATTTTAATTTGTATAACTATGATAAAACTTTAAGTTAAAATGTTTGTGTGAATAGTGTCACATTTGCAAATGTAGCTTTCTTTTAAAAAATGAGGAAGTATATCAAAATAATTGCTCAAACGGAATAAAACAATATATATACATATATTTTTGCTGAACATGTAGAAATTGATAGTGGGGACTCTATGCCACACAAATTATAAAGAAACGAAAGAAAGTGATGGGGAGTCGCGTGGGGAATCGAACCACAAACTTATATGTTGGAAGTTGGAGGACTTGACCATTGGACCTAGCCATAGTACGCAATAAAACAATTTAATTGTGACATGTGCAATGTATGAAATGGATAATTTTGTTGAATGGGGGAATGAAAACATGAATCCCTTGTGAAGAGCTAGTTAGAGGGACTTGGCTACAACAAATTATTTGCGTGTTGATAGTAAAGCAAGTTTTTCTTGCCACATTGGAAAACCCAAAAGACGTGTTGATTGAACCATTTCAAGGTACAATTAAGCCTAGCGGCTACGTATTACTCGATCTCCTCTTTTTAAAAGTTGCAAAGTTAGTTGAAGTACTTCTCAAGTCATGAAATGCTTTCTTGTGTCACGCACTGTTAACTAGTTCATGCAATTGGTGGTTTTTTTTTTTTTTTTTTTTTTTTTTTTTTTTTTTTTTTTAAGTGAATAAATAAATTGTGGGAGTTTGATTTTAATACTTTGGACACCTTCTAGAGGCATGAAGATATAGGTATATTCTATCATTTTACTAATTCAACTCAATAGGGAACGAACCACTCTGATCGAAGCGAAAAACAGAGATCTAGGAATAAAGAGGGAAATAACTATTGGATGATGCATAAATTTTCTAATTTTATATTGTATCTCGGGTTTTAGGATTCGCTAGTTGAGGAATACACCCTCATTTACTATAGTGTGATGCGTTCTTTTCTATTTTTGTCCTAGGAAATTTTCATGGATAGAGGAGATGGATTGATCGAAAGGAAGTTAGTTCGACCTGGTGTGAAGCTTCGGCTTTCGGCGACTATTAGATACATTTAGGTCTCTCGAGCCTTTCTAGAAATCTTTCTTTTTAGCGGTGCTGAGGCAACTATGGTAAGGAGTTTAGCGGTGCCTTCATCCGGACATCCTAGCTGACAGTCACACGTACGTCGACTAATTAAAATACGTGTGACGTGTTATAGGTCCGTAACACCCCGGTTTTTTTTTTTTTTTTTTTCCGAATCCCGGGTGTTACCGCCACACCTCCTAAATAAGGCTCGATCTGACACATCGGCTTATTTAGGGGATGCTAAGGCTAAAATGAGTATATCAAATATCCATTTCAAACAACCATGCTTAAACATAAAAGATATAATATTTCATATAATCGAAGACCGTTTCTCAAAACATCTTACAGAGAGGAATAACAACTAACTATAATATTATACATGTGATAGCAAAATCATAATACAACAGTATCAAAAAGTCTGACATCTTAAAAACTAATGAAAGTGCTTTATGCGGAAAACATGTATGTGTAGTGCTCCCTTTCCCCTGTCAGTCTTTAGTCTTACCCTGGAAGGAATAAGGAATAAAGAAGAAAGATTATCAGCGACGAATTCGCTGGTAAGTTCCCTATACTCGGAACCAATGAATAGTCGCACAATTATAGACAGAACAAGGCTGCTTTCAGATCAATAATCCGGCGCTCAACAATAGGGGCAATACAATAACGGTACTCTCAATTCAGCAAACGGTAAGTCAATAATATCAATATTAATTTCGGAAGCAACCCGAAATACTCAACAAGGCAATTGCCAAAATATGAATAACCACCTCAATGGTTGCATGCATGTTAGAGGGATTCAGAATGAACCTCACAATACCGGTATCCTGACTAAATCTCGGGTCTCACCCGATCTCATTTAGATCAGGGGTCACTCTATATGGCATTTTCCAGCGCCTACTGAACACGGCCGTCACACGACAGTCAACCTCAATCATGCTTGTTATCTATTAATCAATAGATAATTACCCTTTAAGGGCGCCCGCAGGCCAAAGAGTCAACAATAAGATGGATTACCTCACCAGGTTCAATAAAGATCAACAATGAATTGGTTTCACTCATAATATGCCATTAAACCCCTCGGCGGGATGGTTATAACCTATGTTGCCGTACTTAGGGCATATAGTCAAAGGGTTATTTACACAGCGAATTTCTACGTACATCAAAGGCAATCGGAACGAAGTCAAAAGAAATATGCGACGGAAACAAGTGCAACAGGAACAACAAGGCTAACAATTAAAACAATGATCAGTGAACGAACAAGCGATAACGGACATTGTAGGCCAATAGGAAACAATAAAAGTCTACTACTAGTAGGGCAAGAACGAAAAATAATGCCAACTACTAAAGCAGGAACAAAAATATAGGCCTAATGCTAAGGCAAAGACAACCTAAATAAATAGGGAAAGCGGAAAAAGGAAAGCCAAACAAAGACAATTAAATAAATAGGGAAAGCGGATAAAGAAAGCGAATAAAATAATAAAGACGGGAAGCATAGGAAACTTATTCTACCGCAATATTTTAACTAACACCGACACCTAGCAGATCCTTAGCGCCTCCCCGGCTACTACTCTGCTACCAAAACAAATTATTAAGTAGTCCTCTTAAAAGAAAGACCGGGGCAACGCAAAAGCATCACCCTAATAATAATAATAATAATAATAATAATAATAATAATAATAATAATAATAATAATAATAATAGTAATAGAAGTTTTACTGTGAAGCTTACTGTAGTAAACGGCTGGCCTCGAATGAGAAGAAACGATAGTATGCATACATATATATAGAAGGTTGGATAAGTAGTATTTTGAAAAGTTTCCGATGTGGGACAAACTTCATCCTACTAATAGTTGCTATTACACATATATAATATATGCATAATTACTAATAGTTAGTGTTATATATATATAGAAGATTAATGGTATAGTATTTTGAACTTCCGATGTGGGACATTCCTCTCCACATACACTATTGTTCTATTTAATATAATACCTATTAGTAGTTTTTTTTTTGCTTCAGCCGTTTATATATATATATATATAAAGCCACGTGTATACCTACACACATGAATTCAAAAATTCATAATAATAATGACTAGTAACAATTAACATACTTTAAATAATACTAGTTGTACTCTATTATAATATAATATATATATCTAATACTCATTTTTTTTAATAACAAAATAAATCTTTAATCTATATATAAAAAATGTAATAATACCCCTTTAGTAAAATTTTAATACTAAAAATAATTTTCCCAACAATAATAATACGAATAATAATTACGGGTAGAATATGATAAAATTCGGGATATTACAATCTACCCTACTTAAGAAATGACTTCGTCCCCGAAGTCAATATTCCGTTCTTTTTAAAAGAAAGGCAAGTAGTTATAAAAGCCCAAAATAAAATTTCCCCAAAATTAGAGTCGTACCATACTAAGAGCACGCAATATATAACGGTGGATGGGGTGTCACATCCTCTTCCACTTAAGGTCCTAGTTATGTCCTCATAACTATGTCGTTTTCGTCAAAAAGTTCTGGATACTTCTGTCGCATCTCAGCTTCTGTTTCCCATGTTTGCTCTTCAGTGCCGTGATTCGACCAAATTACTCTAACTAGGCGTATAGTCTTATTTCTCGTATTTCTTTCCTTTGTGTCGACGATCCGAAGTGGTTTCTCTTCATAAATAAGATTTTCATCCAAATTTATTGTTTCCGGCTGGAGAACATGTGCGGGATCGTGAATGTACTTTCGCAGTTGTGAGATGTGGAATACATCATGTACCGCACTCAATGATGGTGGTAGAGCAAGTCTGTAGGCGAGACTACCTACACGTTCCAAAATCTCGTATGGCCCAATGAATCGCGGGCTCAGTTTTCCGTTTTTCCCAAAACGCATTACGCCGCGCATGGGAGAAATCTTCAACATCACTTTATCACCAAATTGGAATTCAGCATCTTGTCGTTTGGGGTCCGCGTAGTGTTTTTGGCGATCTTGGGCTGCTTTCATTTTCTGTCTGATGAGCTCGATTGCCTTAACCGTTTCTTCTAACATATCGGGTCCTACTACTACTCCATCTTCGTCCTGGCTCCAACATAGTGGGCTTTGACAGCTTCTCCATATAGAGCTTCAAATGGGGACATACCGATACTGGTATGATAGCTATTATTATAAGAGAACTCAATTAAAGGTAAATGAGTCTCCCAACTACTTTTGAACTCCAGTACGCAGGCTCTGAGCATATCCTCCAAAGTTTGGATGGTCCGTTCTGTTTGACCATCTGTCATTGGGTGAAAGGCGGTACTCATCTTAACTTTTGTACCCAATGCTGTTTGTAATTTCTGCCAAAAGTTGGAGATGAATCGACTATCGCGATCTGACACTATGCCGTGTGGAATTCCGTGTCTTCGAACAACATTGTCAATGTAGGCTCTAGCCATCCGATCCATTGACCATGTGTTCTTCATGGGAATAAAGATAGCAGTTTTAGTCAAACGGTCGACTATCACCCATATCTTGTTCATACCCCGTGGGGTCGTGGGTAACCCAGAGACGAAATCCATAGATATGCTATCCCACTTCCACGCGGGTACCTCTAGGGGTTGTACCAATCCGAGTGGTTTCTTTCTTTCAGCTTTGACCTTTTGGCAAGTCAAGCACCTAGCCACAAATTCAGTTACTTCTTGCTTCATCCTCGGCCACCAAAATGTCTTCTTCAAATCCTTGTATAACTTATCTCCTCCAGGATGCACTGAATAAGGTGTATCATGTCCTTCTTCCATTATTCTTTTCTTTAAATCCTCACACGTCTGTGGGACACACCATCTTTCTTTATATCTAATACTTCCATCGTCATGGACCTTGAATTCAATGGCTTTTCCTTCGTTTATCTTCTGCTTGATACGGTCCAGCTTGACGTCTCCTGGTTGGTTTTCACGTATTTCATCGAACCAAGTAGGCTGGATTGTCATAGCGCTCAGTACAGTATGGACAATATCCTGGTGGACAAGTTCGATGTCTAAACGCATCAAGTCCATGTAAAGTTCTGGTGGCACAATCCTTGTATTCATTAGGTGCATCGACTTTCGACTCAAAGCATCTGCAACTACATTCGCCTTCCCTTCATGATAGGCGATGTCGAGGTCGTAATCTTTAATCAATTCGAGCCATCTTATTTGACGCATTCAACTCCTTCTGAGTGAATATATACTTTAAACTCTTATGATCCGTGAAGATCTTGCAAGTTCGTCCATATAAGTAATGGCGCCAAATCTTCAATGCAAAAACGACCGCAGCTAACTCGAGGTCATGCATTGGATAATTTTCCTCATGAGGTCGCAACTGCCTTGATGCGTATGAAATGACTTTTCCTTGTTGCATTAAAACGCAACCCAGGCCACTCTTTGAGGCATCAGTATATATCTCGAAGTTATCTTCTTCCGTAGGTAAAGTCAAAACTGGTGCAGTTGTTAACCTTCGTTTCAGCTCATGAAATGAAGTCTCGCATTCGGGAGTCCAATCATACTTCAATCCCTTCTTCAACATCTGTGTCAATGGCCTCGCAATCTTTGAGAAATCCTTAACGAAACGTCTGTAATAGCCAGCTAGGCCAAGAAAGCTTCGTATCTCTGTTTGATTGGTTGGCCTTGGCCATTCAGACACCGCGGAAACCTTTAAAGGATCTACCGCTACTCCTTCAGCTGACACCACATGTCCTAAGAAAGCTACCTTATCTAGCCAAAACTCACATTTAGAAAGTTTGGCATAAAGTTGGTGCTCTCTTAATATTTGCAAGACTTCTCGTAGGTGTCGTGCATGTTCCTCTTCGTCCTTCGACTAGACTAATATGTCATCTATAAATACGACAACACACGTATCCAATAACTTCCTAAAAACGTTATTCATGAGGCCCATAAATACTGCAGGCGCGTTTGTCAACCCAAAAGACATCATTGTGAACTCATAATGTCCATAACGGGTTCGAAACGCGGTCTTCGGTATATCCTTCTCAGCAACCCTTAACTGGTGATATCCAGATCGAAGATCTATTTTTGAAAACACTTTCGTACCTCGGAGTTGATCAAACAAATCCTCTATCCTTGGCAAAGGATATTTGTTCTTAATAGTCACTTGATTTAGGCCTCTATAGTCGATGCATAACCTCAATCCGCCATCTTTCTTCTTGACGAAAAGAACCGGTGCACCCCATAGAGATGTACTTGGGCGGATGTAGCCTTTCTTGAGCATGTCTTCTAACTGCTCTTTTAGCTCTTTCATCTCAGCTGGGGCCATGCGATAACGAGCTTTAGAAATGGGCTCTGTTCCAGGCACTAAATCAATAGTAAACTCTACTTCCCGAGCTGGGGGCAAGCCAGGAATCTCATCTGGAAAGACATCTGGATATTCCCTTACTATCGGTATTGTATTGATCTCTTTTTCTTCAACTTGCATGTTATGTACATAACATGCATACAATGGATAACCCTTTTTCAGTAAAGTCCCCAATTTTAGGGCTGATACTATTTTTATGCACGGTTTCATAGGTTGTGCATAATAGAACACATTATCACCCTTTGGGCTCCGGAGTGCGACTTTCTGCTTCTGGCACTCAATCTTCGCCTTATATAGTGCCAACCAATCCATTCCCAGAATTACATCGAAATTTGATAAAGGGAACTCAGTTAAGTTAGATGGGAACTCAATGTTGTTAATCAACAAAGGGACCTGAGAGAACTGTTTAGAGCAAGGGACTATTCTTCCAGATGGTAGAGAGATTCCAAACGAAATTGTACTAGGTTCAGAGAGTCCTAGTTGGGATACTATGTTCGAGGATATAAAAGAACAACTAGCTCCTGAATCAAATAATGCCTTAATAGGAGTGCTGGAAATTATAAGCGTACCAGTCATCACGTTTCCATGCTCAGGTACATCGGCTTGGTTTAGCACATTAAGTCGTCCCACTGGCTGTTGTTGGGGCTGTGTAGGGTTGTTACGGTTCCCATTACGTCCAACTCCAGTATCTCGTATATTCTGTCTCTGCATTCCATTTCCACGATCATTTCTGGGGCGATCTCCCCTGTTATTGCCTTGATTACCTTCCAGGTCATCTCTTTTTGTAATCCTGTCAAGGCGGGTAAAGCAAGTGACTCGTTGATGACCTTCCCGACCACATCTATAGCAAGAATTTATTCCAGGACATGCTTGGCATAAATGGCGTCTCTGGCATTTGGGGCATAGAGAAGGAAGTGGCTCATTCCTACTAACAGGTGGACGAGTGTCGATGCCACGATCATTTCTCCTACCATCTCGATCTCCTCCTCGGTTTCTGTTGTCATCCCTCCGACCAAAATATCCTCGTTTATTCTGGTTAGACTCTTGCTGCGGGAACTTGTTGCTGGCTTCTGCTCCACTAAACTTTCTCTTTTGTTGCAGAATTCGAGACATAGTGACTGCTCGATCATAGACCTTTTGAAGGCTTGTAAACTGTTTCCCTCCAAATGCTTCACGGATTGAAAAATTCAATCCTAGCTCAAACCTCTGAGCTCTCGCTTCGTCAGTGGAAGCCAAGTCAGGTGCAAACCTCAACAGTTCTAAGAATTTTGCGTGATACTCTTGCACGCTCAAGTTCCCTTGTCGCAAAGTCATGAATTCTTCATATTTGGCTTGCTTCACACTTGAAGGATAGAACCGGTCCCTTAAGTAGGCCACGAACTGTTCCCAGTAGTAAGTATCTCTCTCATTGTCTATTAATTCCTCATGGGTCCTCCACCATGCATCAGCTTCACCTCTCAGATAGTATGAGGCAATATGGACATCTTGTTCCTCAGGACATTGTGTAGCATTCAAAAGTTTCTCGAATGTCCTAATCCAATCCTCTAGTCGCGCTGGATCCTCCTGTCCCTCATATATAGGTGGATTGTAATGTGCCACTAAGCTCAAATAATTGGTAGGTTAGGTGGGTTGAGGAGTGGCCTGATTCTGGATGGCAGCTCCCAAAGTTGCCAACAGTTGTTGCATCATTGCCATGGGGTCTGCCTGTGGAGGGGGTGCCACATTGTCTCCTTCTGGTGGGACTTGGTCAGGCTGTCCTTGGGCCTGATTAACGTTTTCGTTAAGTCCGTTTGGATTCTCAAGAGGTTGGGCATCCATCGGAAGCTCAGCTGGAGGCAGAGGTGGTTGATTATTTATGTGGTTCCTCCTATTTTCTTCAGTTGGGACCACCAGTCGCCTCTGTCTGTAATTTCTGGTGTTTCTAGATATTGAGTCATCGGGGACGGGGTTAATCCTATCACCGCGTACCATTCTGCGGAGAATAATGATTAGTACTACCTTCTTAGGTGAGTTAAAGGCAAAAAGATATAACAACAAAGTCCTGGGCCCGAAGGCTGCCTACGTACCCTTTTTAGGGGGATCAAGGACTAACGTAGTTCTGATTTATATACAAAAGTCACCTAAATCTATATAAGGTTAGCAAAATCGTGGCCAGATAATAAGCGAAATATGGCCTATAGCAAAACTATACAGAAGTGTCAAAACATCTAGTAGTCGAGCTAAACACTGTGTGGAGTAGGGCCACCCAGGACGCAGATCGGAGAGCCTGGGGGCGTGGGTGTGTGCGCTGAACCAACACTCTCATCCGGGTCCTCCTCTCCTGGATCCTCAGGGTCCTCCTCGTGATGAGTGGGGCTCCCACTGTGATGTCGCTCTGGCTGGGGCTGAGGGCCGCAATGAGGGGGCCAGTCTCGTCGCGCTGAAGGTCGGACGGCTGCCAACGGGGCTGCAATCACAGGTGGGGGCGGTATAGCTGGAGCAACGGGTCTCGCCGGCGTACTGGGTCCTGCCATATGCCTATCGTAGGGTAGCTGGCCATGTAACGCAGTATAAAGTTGATGCTCGGCATCAACCCGTCGGAACCTCTGCCGCCGCGCTTCTTCTTCAGCCCTACGCAGTCTGTCCCTCAACTCTCGAACTTCATACCTTAAGTCCGCGTTCTCAGATATTAGTGTAGTCAGTGCATCGACCGTCCGGTGCGGATCGTTTGGAGAAGTCATTTCTACAATAGTTAAATACTGAGTATAGAGCTACTTGCCTAGATAGAAATACTTATGTGTCCCTAAATGACCCCAGTGTCATGCATTGCAATGTAATGCAAAATTTGAAAGGGTAAAATCCCTAAGAAGATGTCGTAAGTTAAATATACTTTTATAGAAAATATTCTGAAAGTAATTGGACGCTCTGATACCACTCTGTAACACCCCGGTTTTTTTTTTTTTCCGAATCCCGGGTGTTACCGCCACACCTCCTAAATAAGGCTCGATCTGACACATCGGCTTATTTAGGGGATGCTAAGGCTAAAATGAGTATATCAAATATCCATTTCAAACAACCATGCTTAAACATAAAAGATATAATATTTCATATAATCGAAGACCGTTTCTCAAAACATCTTACAGAGAGGAATAACAACTAACTATAATATTATACATGTGATAGCAAAATCATAATACAACAGTAACAAAAAGTCTGACATCTTAAAAACTAATGAAAGTGCTTTATGCATAAAACATGTATGTGTAGTGCTCCCTTTCCCCTGTCAGTCTTTAGTCTTACCCTGGAAGAAAGAAGGAATAAAGAAGAAAGATTATCAGCGACGAATTCGCTGGTAAGTTCCCTATACTCGGAACCAATGAACAGTCGCACAATTATAGACAGAACAAGGCTGCTTTCAGATCAATAATCCGACGCTCAACAATAGGGGCAACACAATAACGGTACTCTCAATTCAGCAAACGGTAAGTCAATAATATCAATATTAATTTCGGAAGCAACCCGAAATACTCAACAAGGCAATTGCCAAAATATGAATAACCACCTCAATGGTTGCATGCATGTTAGAGGGATTCAGAATGAACCTCACAATACCGGTATCCTGACTAAATCTCGGGTCTCACCCGATCTCATTTAGATCAGGGGTCACTCTATATGGCATTTTCCAGCGCCTACTGAACACGGCCGTCACACGACAGTCAACCTCAATCATGCTTGTTATCTATTAATCAATAGATAAAAACCCTTTAAGGGCGGCCGCAGGCCAAAGAGTCAACAATAAGATGGATTACCTCACCAGGTTCAATAAAGATCAACAATGAATTAGTTTCACTCATAATATGCCATTAAACCCCTCGGCGGGATGGCTATAACCTATGTTTCCGTACTTAGGGCATATAGTCAAAGGGTTATTTATACAGCGAATTTCTACGTACATCAAAGGCAATCGGAACGAAGTCAAAAGAAATATGCGACGGAAACAAGTGCAACAGGAACAACAAGGCTAACAATTAAAACAATGATCAGTGAACGAACAAGCGATAACGGACATTGTAGGCCAATAGGAAACAATAAAAGTCTACTACTAGTAGGGCAAGAACGAAAAATAATGCCAACTACTAAAGCAGGAACAAAAATATAGGCCTACTGCTAAGGCAAAGACAACCTAAATAATTAGGGAAAGCGGAAAAAGGAAAGTCAACCAAAGACAATTAAATAAATAGGGAAAGCGGATAAAGAAAGCGAATAAAATAATAAAGACGGGAAGCATAGGAAACTTACTCTACCGCAATATTTTAACTAACACCGACACCTAGCAGATCCTTAGCGCCTCCCCGGCTACTACTCTGCTACCAAAACAAATTATTAAGTAGTCCTCTTAAAAGAAAGACCGGGGCAATGCAAAAGCATCACCCTAATAATAATAATAATAATAATAATAATAATAATAATAATAATAATAATATAATAATAATAATTATAATAGTAATAGAAGTTTTACTGTGAAGCTTACCGTAGTAAACGGCTGGCCTCGACTGAGAAGAAACGATAGTATGCATACATATATATAGAAGGTTGGATAAGTAGTATTTTGAAAAGTTTCCGATGTGGGACAAACTTCACTAATAGTTGCTATTACACATATATAATATATGCATAATTACTAATAGTTAGTGTTATATATATATAAAAGATTAATGGTATAGTATTTTGAACTTCCGATGTGGGACATTCATCTCCACATACACTATTGTTCTATTTAATATAATACCCATTACTAGTTTTTTTTTTTGCTTTAGCCGTTTTGTTTTTTTTTTTTGTTTTTTTGTTTTTTTTATAAAGCCACGTGTATACCTACACACATGAATTCAAAAATTCTTAATAATAATGACTAGTAACAATTAACATACTTTAAATAATACTAGTTGTACTCTATTATAATATAAATATATATCTAATACTCATTTTTTTTAATAACAAAATAAATCTTTAATCTATATATAAAAAATGTAATAACACCCCTTTAGTAAAATTTTAATACTAAAAATAATTTTCCCAACAATAATAATACGAATAATAATTACGGGTAGAATATGATAAAATTCGGGATATTACAAGTTCGAAGTTTGCATTTTCGACCTAAGTGTAGAAATTAATAATACTACTGTAGTAGGATGCAGCTACAGTGCAGGCACCATTTTATGTATTTCTGTAATTTTGAATAAAATAGATTTATGTGATGCATAAAAGATTTTATGTGGTGCATGCATAATATAATGTGATGGGAGATATGAGTTATGCGATGCAGTATATAGTGTCCTGGGAAGCATTGGTTTCATATGATGTCCCAGGGTTTTATGTAATGTATATATAACATGGTGTGATGAGAAACATTGTTTATGTGATACAGATATATTACATATTTTAATATCTGTTCGAGGTGGTGTGGTGATTAATTTTATCGTCCATTCTTATGATATCAGAGCTCCTTGGTGCACTAGCTTGTTCATCATAAGTTTTGTAATTTTGGAAGTAGTCAATATTCACCTTTCTTCTCCGGCGAGCTCATTCTATTCTTGCGACGGTTTTGCATTCTGAAAGCAATTATGAGATCCTTGTGAGGTGTAGATTTATCTTTTGGACCGATTTTGTTGATTAAAATGAGCTCATAATGCATGCAATAGTTTGATTAAAATGGTTTGGTGGGAGAAGTTGTTTGACATGTGATGTTTGATGGGGGTTTGCAGGTACAGACCAATTGTGGGTCTGTACCTTCTCTTGATTGGTACTATATATATGGATAATACACTGTCATTACATATCAATACCGTTGTCCAAAAATTACTGTTGAAAACTACAAATTTTTAGGAACATTTATAATATTGACTTTGTTAAATATATCTCCGGCTGAGTATATATATTTATATATTTTTTTTATTATTGTGTATTTGAATAAGGTTTTTTTTAACTTTTTTTTTAAAGTGTTGTAAGTATTTTCCGACAATAGTTAACTTAAGTAATAACAATATTTTTTTGTTATTTTTATCGAACTCTGGCTTAAAAAAAAAAGAAGTAATAACAATAGGGATGATTAATCGGTAGAGTTACTCAAAATTGATTTAAAACTCGGCTCAGAAAAAATTTGACTCAAAATTGAAAATTTTGAATCGGATCGAGTATTCGAGTGCTTAATTGAGTTGTGAGTCGAACTTGAGTATTTCAGTAGGATATTCGTCGAGTATCATGTTGTTGTTATTATTATTATTATTATTATTATTATTATGCTTATTATTATTTATTTATTATTTATTTATTTTGCAAAGCCGAAGCCAGAGAAAAGGTTATGGGAGTCTATACCACAGAAATAACAAAGAGATAAAGGTGAGGGATAGGTGGCCAGAGCGGGGTATCGAACTTCCAGCCATAAGGTTGGAAGGCAGGCCCTGACCACTTGAGTCATCATCCTCATTAAATAATACTCCCTCCGTTTTTTTAAAGGTTACATTTTGACTTTTTTTACTGTTCATTTTAGCACTTTGACTTTTATTTTTGTTATAGTAATACAAGACAATATATAGCCAAGTTAGATCTTATTGGATTCGTCTCATCGTGTAGTTTTTAAATATCAAATTTTAAGAATTTTTACTTGTATCGAATTTGATTAATATCAAATTTTAAGATTTTTTACATGTACCGAATTTGAGTTATTAATCGTTGAAAATATGCATTGGTATACGTGCAAATGAGAAGTGCAACCTTAAAAAAACTGGAGGAAGTATAATTTAATATTTAATATTTTAAAAATAAATATGAAAGGAGATTTTTTTTTAACAAAAAAGATTGTTTAACTCGAGCTCGTGGAGGAGAAAAAAATGTCAAACTCAACCATGAACTCGACTTGAAAGGAGAAAAAAAGAAAAAAGCCAGGCTCGACCTAACTCGAATTCGAACTCGCTGATATTCGAGTAGAAATCTTCTCAGAAAGATAGGAAAGAAATCTATATAATAAATCCTGAATACTTTTTGGCATGTGCAAACTCTTTTGTCCTTATTAAATTTAATTCACCATTCTTAATTTTAAAGGGTTAATCAGTCATTATATGTTCATTTATAGATCAACGGTTCTTAAGTTTACACATAATTTGCTGACTAATTACACGTGATCGGACACATCATCAATATCTATATTTAGGAAATAAATCTATCTATTTCTTTTTGTTACACCTATTAATATAACAAAATTTTGAGAAAATCTTCATATATATTTTAAAAAGATATAATTGATTACAAATATGTATAAATTATTTGATTGTATACATAAGATTTTAAAAAATATTAATACTATATTATTAAATAAAGTTAGTTAGTTTATAAATTTATGTCTAAAAAAATGAAATCATATCAATTTTTTTTTTTTTTGGAGGAGCCATTGAAGGCCTGGAAAGGGGTTGTGGGAGCCCATGCCACACAATTACAAATGGGAAATAAAGGGAGGGATAGGGAGCCGGTGGGAATCGAACTTCCAACCTTCCGTTGGAAGCCAATGGACTTAACCGCTTGGGCTAGGTCCTCATCCCAATTTAAGGAATATAATAATTATATTTTAAATAAAAATATATTATTGAAAATATGATGTAAATATTAAATTGACCCTAAAAATATTGATTAATCACATTATATTATGTCTAGGGTTTTCTCCCCCCGCCTCCGCCACCTTTGCAGCGGCCGTCGTCGCCGGTTGATCCTGGAGGAAAGCTGCCGTCTTTCGCCGATATTCTGACTCAGGATAAGATGGAGACTGATCGCCCTGAAGCCCCATTGCCACCCTGACGTGATTTGATAGCTGAGAAGTTGATTCGGAAAAGCTTTGTTAATGGTAATCACGCGCTGCCGGATTTTGTGATTGATGAGGATTTGGATATTGAGGCTGGAAAAGCATGGGAAGATGCCTTGGTCATCAAACTCCTTGGGACGACGGCGGGTTACATGGCGCTAAAGGAGCGGCTCCAGCGCATGTGGCGTCCGTTAGGGACTATGGACGTCATCGATGTGGGTTTTGGTTGCTATATTGTTAAGTTCTCTGAGGCCGTCGAAAGGGAAAAGGTGATAAATGGGGGTCCTTGGCTTCTGTTTGATCACTATTTGGCGATTATGCCATGGACTCGGGAATTTGATCCAAGTACGACTCAAGTTAACAAAACGCTTGTCTAGGCTCGACTGAATGGACTCCCCATGCATCGTTACCGTGAGGATATTTTATGGGCAGTTGCATCCGGCATTGGCGAAGTTATGAACGTAGACAGGAGCACTTCGACGTCTTCCAAAGGTCGATTTGCTCGAGTCTGTGTGGCGCTTGATTTGGCAAATCCTGTTACGGGTAAGTTGCGAGTTAATGGGAAGTGGATCCCTGTGGCTTACGAGGGGCTGCATTTGATATGTTCTCATTGCGGTCATTATGGTCACTTTGAGCGAGATTGCCTTGTTAAGAAGGCGGAAGAGTCTGCTCCTAAGCAAAAGGTTGTTGAAGATGTACCGGATGGGGCTCGCGTGACTCCAACAGCGGAAGAGCATGGCCACGTTGCTGTTCATGAGGGTGGGAATGAGAAAGATGCCTCTACAGTGGCATCCTCCGCTCATGCGCAGACCGATGAGCCTGTCTTTGGTGATTGGATGGTAGTACGTCGTCGGCCACGCCCCCCACGCAAACATCGGGGTGGTATTCAGGCCTCTGTTGATACTACGGAGGGAGTTCCAGCACCATTATCGGATGAAGATGGCAGGGATCCTAGAAAGGGTAAAGCAGTCGTGGTAGACGAGGATAATGTTGTGCCTGAAACTCCTATGGCCAACCTGGAGGGTTCTAATTCTGTTGAAGACATGCCCAGCGGACGAGAGTTGGCGTTGGTTCCATTAGCTAATGCGGGCACCTCGGTTGCTCTTGCTAATGGACGCCGGCTTGTACAAAAATTGAAACGACAACGGGTGGATAAGCCGGGTGACACTGTATCCTCAGACGAAGAGGATCATGGCACTGTCCTGGGGCACGTGATCGGACACATCATCAATATCTATATTTAGAAAATAAATCTATCTATTTCTTTTTGTTACACCTATTAATATAACAAAATTTTGAGAAAATCTTCATATATATTTTAAAAAGATATAATTGATTACAAATATGTATAAATTATTTGATTGTATACATAAGATTTTAAAAAATATTAATACTATATTATTAAATAAAGTTAGTTAGGTTATAAATTTATGTCTAAAAAAATGAAATCATATCAATTTAAGGAATATAATAATTATATTTTAAATAAACATATTTTATTGAAAATATGATGTAAATATTAAATTGACCCTAAAAATATTGATTAATGTAAAATAACTAATAACCTAGAAAATTTATACCATTCTAAACAAATTTTACATATATTTTTTTTTCTTTTTAAAGAAGAAAACAAAGAAAAGGAAAAAAAAAGACTAAAACACAATATCTTTAATCCAGTAATCCTCATCTATTTCAGTATAAAATATTAATGTATATGAAATTTGGAGTAAATTGTTATACATTTTTTTTAAAAATAATTTCTACTGTAAAAGAATATAAGAGTGTACCCCTAAAAGACTTGGTATCGGAGTATAAATTTGATTTTAAGGCATATAATAATAATAATAATAATAATGAATTAAAAATAATAAAAATTTAATTAACTTAAATGAAAATATTAACTACCAAATTTTTTCATAATCAATATGGAAAAGAAAAAATTGAAGAAAATATTATCGACTAAAATAGTAATATTTAAAAAATTAACCGATAATCAAAACGTAATCAATAATTAAATTTTATTTTATAAAATTATGGATGTATATTATTAAAGTTACTACTTTTTAAGGGAAACATGTTTGGATGAATTGTACGTAGAAGGACTTTTGATATATTAAAATTATTAAAAGGACATAAATATTATAAGGATATTTACAATTTTTTATTTCATTTTTAAATAGAAATATTTATAAGGATATTTACAATTTATTTTATTTCATTTTTAAATAGAAATATTTTTGTATTTTTATTCTTAAAATGACTTCACATTTTTTAGAAGTAACCCCCTACCTATTTTGAAAAAAAATACTCCATCCGTCCCACCCAATGTGTCATGTTTGACATTTTGATACTGTCCATTGTTCCACTTTGACTTGATTTTATTGCAAGTATATATATTTGAAAAGAATTAGTCGAGTTAGATCTTGTTAGCATCGTATAATCATGTAGTTTTGGAATATATATTTTACATAATTTTTTGTTGTACATATTTTGAGATATTAACGATTGAAAAAGTGCATTAGATTGTGTACAAAAGTCAAACAAGACAAGTTAAATGGGACGGAGAAAGTAGAATTTTAACATTTGTTCCTTTTCTTTTTTAAAAAAGTCAAAACAAACAGCTAAAAAATTTCAAAATAACTTTTTAGGTGAATACCAGAGTATCCCCAGGCCACATTGGACCTAAGACTAATCCCTCGAGGATCTGCAAGGGCAATTAAGGGCGCCTCTCCCAAAGCAGTTTTTTGCATACACAAGGCTCGAACCCGAGACCTTGCTTAAGCGACTAGAGCCCCCATCCACTCAAGCCAACTGTTGTTGGTAAAATAACTTTTGAATGAAACAAAAGTAAAAAAAAAATAATAAAATAAAATAAAGTAAAAACTTAAATGGCTCCGGCCCTCCATTTTCCCGAAAAAAAAAAATAAAGTAAAAACAAACAGACTCTAACTCACCCGTAGAGTAGAGGCCATAATTTTTTTTTTTTTTTTTTTTGCTTGAACAGCCATCCAAGGCCAGCAAAGGATGAGAACATACAACAAGAGGAAAAAATCAAGACCAAAAACCAGCAGCAAAATGATCAAAACTACATCTACCACCGGAGATACCAAGTCCCCGCTAAATTGGCTGCAAGTAGACTCTTTATCGAATCCGGGGGAAAAGCCCAGGTCGTATAGAAGGCCTCACTGTCGACTCCCATATGAGCCAATCCATCGGCCACCGAGTTACCTTCCCTCCAAATATGACCGAAGTGGCACCATTCTAATGAAGCACGCAAGTCCCGAATCTGGAGCAGATGAGCTGCTAGTGTATCTGACGGAGGTATTGCCGAATTAATCAATCGTATTGCTTCCAATGAGTCGCACAGACAGTAGATCTTTGGAATCTTTAAATGAATAGCAAGCTGTAGTCCTGCCAGCACTCCTGCCAACTCTGCGTGAAGCACGGATGCATTACCAATAAATCCAGTCACCCCTCCTAACCATCGACCCGATTGCTCCCTTAAAACGGCCCCAAACCCCGCTCTAGCTCGCTCCTCCACACGTGAGCCGTCGGAATGTAAAAACACCCCAGTCCATCCCCCATGTTCCAGGAAACCAGGCGTGGAGTTGTAACCTGCTTCTGTTGTCCCTGTTTAGTTCTTCCCAACTCCACCTGCCAATGATCTATTTGTCGAATCATAGCATGTGTATGTGTCTGCTTCCCCTAGAATGTCCTACGACACCTCTCTCGCCAGATCAACTACACCGCAGCGATGAAGACATTCCCTAATGCCTTGAACATCGCAAATAACCAAAATCTAATGCTATGTATGTCCATGGTGTTAAGATCATGTGGAATTATAACTTTCAGTGCTTCCCATACCTGCTGTGCCCAAGTGCAATAGAACAAGCAGTGCGCCCAATCTTCCCTTTCAGTGCCACAAGTAGTGCATAACGGGTTGTTGGCAAGATGGCGATGATATCTCAAATCATTGCATGGGAGTGCCGCCCAACTTGACTTGGTCATGCCTTTTTCTCACTTCTTAGTATTATTCTTTTTTAATCATCAATGAAATATATATGTGCATTTATCAATTTCACTTCACAACTCAGTAATTTGGTTTATGTGGGTTATCGGATTCTACCCAGCCCATTGCTGATTGCCCCATCACCAATATAGGGCAAATTAGAGTAAAGGACCTATTAGAATTAGTTTTTATTTTAAAAAGACCCATTGTAAAAAACTTACAAAAAAGGACCCATTTAAGTTTTGACTTTAAAATAGTACCCACCTAACTTCCCAATAAATTTATCTTTAAGCATGAGACACCCTCTACAATTTGAGCAAAAATTCCATTTACTTTGTAAACCCACTAAAATAATTAACTTATAAAAAATGAATCAAGAAGAAATAAATTCATTAATATATGAATATGGAATATATTTACAAACTATGAAAGAAAGAATTGAAAATTGGAATGACATTGTTTATACTATACTCATATTTTTAACTGAATATAATCAAAAGGTATATCCCTATTCGGAAGAAAAAGTTTTTGGGACAAAATAATTTTACTCAGAATAGGATCAGATAGTGAAAATTATGATGAAGAACCACCAGACAATTTAAGTAATTATGGTGAATATTATTTTTCTGATTAAATACAACCAGTAACACAACAAAATTAATTAAAATATTTTTATATTCCACCCCTTTTTACAATTTGGTATCAGAGCCCAGAACGATTAATCTGGACATGAGTAACCATAATCATAATGATCATATACTAAACTATCATATGTCAAGATTAAGATTAAATACTTCAGAACAACTATACTCGGAATATATTCCAACAGCAAGATATCCTTTAGATGAAAATCAAGAAATAGATTATCCACTAAGTACGATTAATCCACTCGATACTGAAAACTATATAATAAATAAAAATGATGAATATGCACAAAATAACACCGAAAGCTTGATGATACAAGCAAGAATTGAAAGAGCATTTCTAAACAGAATAAGAGGATTAGAACCACAAATAAGACCACTTACAGACATAAGAACCAACAATAATCGTAGATTTTTAACACCCACATTTAATCCTGATCATGAAATAAGTCAAAGAGAAATAGAAAATATGGATCAACAAATAGAAGAAAGAAAAACATACATAAACAGAAGAAGAAGAAGATTAAATAGATTGCAAAACGATGAAGAATTTGGAATAAGACTAGGAAATAGAGGAAAAAGATTACTTTGGATAGAAAACTATATAATTGAAACGGAAGAATATAATGGTAATTTAAATTATATCAAAAAGAGATGAAGAACAAGAGTTAGTATCACAAGTCAAATTATCTATAATCAACAATGAAATTACAACTTACAGAATGTTTCCAGGATATATAACACACAACACCATGTTTACTAGAGCACCTTCACCCGAATTTTCAGATCAAAAATCAAATTATAGTGAAGACTAATAAGATGCCAGGAATAAAGTTAGAAAATGAAACAATAGAAAGACTGACTAATAAAATTCATGAAATAGAAAGTCAACCACAAGATATAAGTACCATAATAATGAAACAAAAACTATTAAGAATAAAATTCAAGATTTCTAAAATGGTATATGAAAGAGAAGCATATGTAATTATACAAAAACACATAGATCCATAAAAAGAAGAATCGGAGTTAATAAAAGAATGGTATTTAAATGAATTAGAAACAATAGAAATAGAAGAATTAGAAAGGGAAACTGAAATAGATGAAGTAACGACTTCATTAGAAACATAAGAAATATTAGAAGATGAGTTATCTAGAAGATTTAGAAATAATAAAAGATGGAATTGAACTAATAAAAGAACTAATGATAAGTCTAGATACAAGACTCTACAATATCGAAAGATACATAGACAAAACAATAATTAAAACTCCACAAAAGCAAGTAGAATTAGAAAAGTCACTCCCACTACCAAAATGGGAGAAGACACCAGAACCAGGAAGTCTCGATCATAGAGTAATGATGAAAGAAATAGAAAAACTAAACAAACAAAACAAAATTAGAATTCTTATAGACAAAGTAGAAAAATTAAAAAAGATAAATGAAGAACTAAAGGAAGAAAAATTAGAAAGTAGAGAAGATAAAGAAGAAACAGAATGAATACAAGTATAGAAGACTTAATAAATGAATTAAGTAGTAATTTAGAACGACTAAATTTAGAACCAATATATACAGGAACATTTTCAGAAACAGAATTAGAAACTAATGAAAGTGATTTGGAAGAACAACATAAAGTCTTTATGAATAATCATATATTATATTTACCATCATCAGAAGTAGTTGAAGAAACTAGCACTACCTTGCCAAGAGAAGGTGTAACAGGAACTATACCAATGGAAGTAGATCAAACTACAAATAGACAAAATGTAGACAATTATCAAAGTAGATTACAAAATTTACCTTCAAGAAATTTTCCAATAAGAAAAACAACCTCTAAAAAAGAAATTTGGAAATACAATAAAGATTTGAGTTAAAAGAAACAAGAATAGGAAATGTGAGACCAGGAGATGCAATATTCCTAAACCTGGATTGTCTTAAACAGCCAAGTCTAGAACTAGAAAAATGGAAACAGATAATAAGAATACATTTAATGTCAGAAGAAAGTACGTCAAGAGCAAAAACATTAAAAATATGAAATTTAGTCCAAGGAAATGTGGCACAATTCCTTGCAGGAATTTCCTCAAATACAAAACAAACTTATATGAATACAATTACTCAAGGATTTGGACAAGATGTAAACACATGAATAGAGGAATTTATCAATATCATACAAGAAGAATTCCTAGGAGTACAAAGCTTAGATAATAATGCTATAATAGAAGAACGAGATCAAGCGTTACTAAGATTAAATAAAATAAGACTAAGAGATTTATGCTTTTTTGATCAATTCTCTGAACAATTTAAAAGTTACTATTATACAGCTTATACAAGCTCACAAAATAATGAACACACCATGAACTCTATATTTTCAAAACTACCATCACCATGGGATGAATATATGTGGAAAACATGGATTCAAAATAAAAATGACTATCCGAATAATTTAGGAAGCCGAATAAGATTAATAAGACAGGTAATAACTGAGTTATGTTACCAAAGAAAAATATTAGATCACACTAAAATATATAATAAAGCTGCTGATTTATGCTGTCAAGAAAATACAGAAAATTTTGAATGGGGAAAAAATAAATCATATAGAAAAAATAAGAGATTTAAAAAATTTAAACCAATAAAAAGAAAATTTAAGAAAGGAAAAAGATTTAAAATCTTTAATAAGAAAAAATTCTTTAAGCCAAAATTTGGAAGAAAATATTATAAAAGAAGAAATGACAAAAGACAAAATAAAAAGAATCCAACCACATGTAAATGTTATAACTGTGGAGAAATAGGACACTTTGCAAGTGATTGTACAAAACCAAAGAAAAAACAAGTAAGATTTATGGAATATGATATTATAGATGAACAAATATTCAAAGAAATAGAATCAGATCTAGAAAGTATAAGTGAACCAGAATCAGGAGATGAGATATATGAAGTAAAATTCTCTGAAATAGAAAATGAATAAAGATAAAGAAATAATCACAGAAGAACAAGAGGAAACAAAAGAAATAGAATATGTAGAAAAATATGAAGGACAAAGAGGATATGCAATAAAAGCTATCCTAAGTCCAGAACAAATTAATAAAATACAAGGATTAGATCTAAAACATGGATTCAAGCATACAAATTTTAATATACTATCAAGAACATTCTCAAGAAATAATATAGTAATTCATGAATATCATGAACTAGAAAAAACAGTAGATGTATGTAACACTAATACTACTCTAAAACTGCACCTTTTAACAAAAGATATAATAGATAAAGGGCTAGAAAAATTAAGTAGAAAGAAAACAGAGAAAATACAATACGTACATTTAGCAAGAGTAAAGATTTTAATAAAATCTTTATTTAGAAGTGGAATAGACTTACCAGTAACAATAAGCCTACATGATTCAAGATTATTAAATCCACAAGACTCACACTTAGGAACTATTAATGAAAACCTGATTTACCAAAAACTACTATTTACATGTTACCCAAACTATTGTGTATCTTTACAAGATCAAAATATAGACGAAACATTAACCCTATACATAAAAGTACATAGGAATGATGTAATGAAAAATGAAAGTAAAATATTTACAGTACATTATAGTGCTTTTTATAGCTACCTAAATAGCAATAGACTAAAACCTTATGATGATAAAAAGACAATAAAAATACACGAAGCATGTAGACACACAATAGCAGATCTAATATTACCAGAATTGAATAATCCAACGTTACAAGATGATTGGATAATTGATCTTGCAGACAAGAAAAATACAATAGAAATTGAAAAACCATTAGAAAATAGGAGACCACAATTATCCTATGTAGGAAGAACAATGAGTAGCAGAAAAAGTATAGATTATAGCCCAAGAACAAATCTAATACTTGATCAACCAAGACATAGTATTGATATCCCATACGAAAAGAGTAAACAAAAAGCCCAAACATGGAGAATTAATATAGAATATTATAATGGCACAAATTGGATAAAAGGACCAAACATATTAGTAGACACTGGAGCTGGTAAGAATCATATAGGAAAAACTTGTATAAATGGATTAACAAAGCATATAGGAACAGAATATAGATATACTACTTTTGAAAGAAAAGTAAAAAGAGTAAATGAAATAGTAATAGTACCAATAAAACTAGGTACATACTTAATAGAAGAAGTAAAATGTTATGTAGCAGAAGAAGAAGGAACATCTAGTAGCACCTATCATGTCTTGTTAGGCAATGAGTTTTTAGACTCATTAAACAAATATACGATAACAGGAGAAATTTTTTAGTGGAAAAACAAAAAATGGAAAAGCTTTCGTAATAGGAAAAGCATATATATGAAAGAAATTAGATTTCCAACAACAGTATACCTAGAGTTAACTATACTACAAACAAATATAACAACATGTGCTATACTAGATACAGGAGCAGAAATCACATTAATACAAGAACATTTAATAAAAGAATGGGAAGTAAATAAAAGACCAATAGAAGTACATGGAGCTACTGGACATAGTCTAATTATTAATAAAATAGCTAAAGATGTTCAAATAATTTTAGGTAATAAAATATTTACAATACAAGAAGTATATGTTAGCCCAGTAAAAACAATTGATGTATTATTAGGGACAGATTTTACAAGTTTATTTCAAAGCTTTAGAGTAGATAGATATAATATTCAACTTAGATCAGCATGTAACCACTATATTACTATTCCGAGAATAAGGAAACCATACAGAGTGCTTCAGAAACGTGGTGAAAAAGGAGAAATTATAAAACAACCAATTACTTATTACATAAAATTTAAAATTCACAAAATTAAAAAACAAGTGCTAATTCAAAAGCTAGAAGATTTTCATAAATATGAACTTCATGAGACAATAAAATACATCTCTGAAAACTATAGAGAAAATCCAATTGAAAAATGGAATCTTAATAAAATATATGCAGAATTAAAAATGAAAAACGACGATATAATAATAAGAACTCAACCTATGATGCATAATCAAGAAGATATAGAAGAACTTCGAAAACAAATAAATGAATTGTTAGAATTAGATCTTATTCAAGAATCTATAGCAGAACATAATAGTCAGGCTTTCTTGGTTAGAAATCGTAGTGAACAAATAAGAAAGAAACCAAGGTTAGTAATAAACTATAAGGAACTAAACAAAAACATGATATTTGATGGATACTTTCTACCTAACAAAGAAAATCTAATAGGATTAGCTAGAGGTAGAACTATCTATTCAAAATTTGATTGTAAAAATAGATTTTGGCAAATTAAAATGCATCTAGATAGTATAAAATATACAGCCTTTAGTACACCACAAGGACACTATGAATGGAAAGTTATGCCGTTTGGAATAAAAAATGGACCACAAATATTTCAAAGAAAAATGGATAAAACATTTAAAAAATTTAGTAACTTTATATTTGTATACGTAGATGATATACTAATAGCCTCAAACACTATAGAAGAACATAAAAAACATTTAGATATATTTGCAAAACTTTGTAAAGATCATGGATTAATCTTGTCAGAAAAGAAAGCAGAAATATTCAAAAATGAAATAGAATTTTTAGGTCTAATATTAAACAAACTTGGAATTAAAATGCAACCACACATAAGTACAAAACTTGTTAAAATGCCTGATGAACTTAGGAATAAATTAAACATACAAAGATTTCTTGGAATTCTAAATTATGCAGAAGGATTTATATCAAATTTAGCAAAAAAGACAAATGATCTAAGAAAGTTGATCAGAAAAAATTATAAAATAGGATGGAATGATCAACATACTGAAATTGTCAAACAATTAAAAGAAGAATGCTCCAAATTACCACCGTTAAGATTACCTGACGAAAAATATAATTTAATAGTACAAACTGATAGCTCAGACTACCATTGGGCAGGATTATTAAAAACCGATACTGGTGAAATTTGTAGATATGCATCAGGAACATTACAAGGAGCAGCCATAAACTATAGTACAAATGAAAAAGAATTACTTGCAGTAATTAAATCAATAGATAAATTTTCATTTTGGTTATTAAGTAGAGAGTTTAAAGTATTAACTGACAATATACAAGTAAAACCTTTAATTTGTAATAAAGTTCCAAATAAACCCCAATATAGAAGAATAATAAGATATCAGACTTTT